>JAECUM010057704.1:0-27890 GCA_016617855.1 Megalonaias nervosa
TACATCCTGTATTCATGGGACTTGAACTGTCCAATGACTTTCACAAATGCATAAATGACAGCCAAAGTTCTCGAAAGTGGACGTTCATGTGATATTCAGGAGTTCTGAAGAGAAATAAAGCGTTCCTATCTACTGACAGATGCATGATTGCCACAAAATTGCATGAAGAGACACGAATGATACAAGCTGTTTACTAAATTCATAAGCGTCAACAAAATCGTCTCATATGTTCCTTTCACCTGTCGATAAATAGTTGTAAAGAGAAATAAAATGTTCCTTTCTACTGACAAATGCATGATTGACAGAAATTGGCGTCATGAGACCGAACATACAAGATGTTTCATAATTGAAATAGCGTCAAACAAGAAGGTCTCAAAGGTGCATTTCACATGTCATTAAGTAGAGGTGAAGAGACATACCATTCTCCTTTATACTAACAAATGCATGATGGCATGAAATTGGTTTCAAGAGACACAGTCTAATGAATGGGTTTCAAAAAGTCATCAGTTTCTAGAAAACGGTCTGAAAAATGGATGTTTATATGTGATTAGGTATCTGTGAAGAGAAATAAAGGGGTTCGAAATACTGACAAACGCACGCCTGCATGAAATTTGCGTCACGAGACATGAACCATATAGAATATTTCATAAATGCAAATACGTCAATAAGAAGTTCTCAAAAGTACATTTTTCATTCTCATTAAGTGACTGCGAATGGAAATAAAAGGTTCCTTTGAACCGGCAAATGTATTATTGTCAGAAATTGGCTTGAAGAGAATCACACCAGCCAATGAGTTTCCTAAAAGCATAAGTCATCAAAACGTCTTGATACGTTCATGCTTTGCTGTCGTTAATTAGTTGTGAAGAGATATAAAGGGTTCCTCGCTATTGCCAAATGCACGATTGTCAGATCTTGGCGTCAAGAGACACGAGGCATCGAATGAGTTTCATAAATGCACAAGTGTCAGGATAACTTGTAAAATATACGTGTCTACTGTCATTGCAAAGATGAGAAGAGAAATAAATGGTTCCTATATACCGACAAATGTATGATTGCCACATATTGTTGTGAAGGGACTTGAACAGTCCAATGAGTTTCATAAAGATATTTTAATTAGTTGTGAAGAGAAGTAAATTCTTCCTATCTACTGAGACATGCATGATTATTATGCATAAATTACAGCCAAACTTTTCCAAAGTGGACGTTTATGCCATATTAAGTAGTTCTGAAGAGAATTAAAGGGTTGCTATCTACTGACAAATGCATGATTGCCACAAAATGGCAAGAAGAGACACGAATGATACAAGCTGTATAATAAATTCTTAAGCGTCAATAAAATCATCTCATATGTTCCTTTGACCTGTCAATAAATAGTTGTGAAGAGAAATAACATGTTCCTTTCTACTGACAAATGCATGATTGACAGAAATTGGCGTCATGCGACAGAAAGATACAAGATGTTTCATAAATGAAACAGCGTCAAGCAAGAAGGTCTCAATGGTGTATTTCACATGTCATTAAGTAGATGTGAAGAGACATACCATTATACTTTATACTGACAAATGCATGATGGAAAAAAATTGGTTCCAAGAGACAGGGTCTATTAAATGGGTTTCATAAAGTCATCAGTTTCGAGAAAACGTTCTGAAAAATTGATGTTTATATGTCATTAAGTAGTTGTGAAGAGAAATAAAGGGGTTCGATATACTGACAAACGAACGCCTGCCTAAAATTTGCGGCACGAGACATGAACCATATAGAATCTTTCATAAATGCAAATGAGCCAAGATCTGGCAATCGTACATTTGTCAATAGCGAGGAAGCCTTTATATCTCTTCGCAACTAATTAATGACAGCTAAGCATGAACGTATTAAGACGTTTTGATGACTTATGCTTTTATCAGTAGAAGGGAACATTGTATTTCTCTTCACAACTATTTATTGACAGGTCAAAGGAACATATGAGACGATTTTATTGACGCTGATGAATTTATTAAACACCTTGTATCATTCGTGTCTCTTCATGCCATTTTGTGGCAATCATGCATTTGACAGTAGATAAGAACCCTTTTTTTCTCTTCACAACTACTTAATATGACGTAAACGTCCACTTTGGAGAAATTTGGCTGTCATTTATGCATTTGTGAAAGTCATTGGACAGTTCAAGTCCCATGAACACAGGATGTAACAATCATGCATTTCTCAGTAGATAGGTAGAATTTACCTCTCTTTACAACTAATTAAAATCAGAAAATGTTGCACTTTTGAGCTGGTTTTGTTGACAATTATATCTTTATGAAACTCATTGGACTGTTCAAGTCCCTTGACAACAATTTGTGGCAATCATACATTTGTCAGTAAATAGGAACCATTTATTTCTCTTCTCCTCTTCGCAATGACAGTATACATGCAGATTTGACAAGTTTTCCTGACACTTGTGCATTTAAGAAACTCATTCGATGCCTCGTGGCTCTTGACGCCAAGATCTGGCAATCGTGCATTTGTCAATAGCGAGTAACCCTTTATATTTCTTCACAACTAATTAACGACAGCTAAGGATGAACATATGAAGACGTTTTGATGACTTATGCTTTTATGAAACTAAATGGCTGGTTTGATTCTCTTGAAGCCAATTTCTGACAAAACTACATTTGACGGTTTAAACTAACCTTTTATTTCCATTCGCAGTTACTTAATGACAATGAAAAATGCACTTTTGAGAACTTCTTATTGACGTTTTTGCATTTATGAAAGATTCTATATGGTTCATGTCTCGTGACGCAAATTTGAGGCAGGCGTGCGTTTGTCAGTATATCGAACCCCTTTATTTCTCTTCACAGCTCCCTAATCACATATAAACATCCATTTTCCAGAACGTTTTATAGAAACTGATGATTTTTGAAACCCATTTAATAGACCGTGTCTCTTGAAACCAATTTCTTGCCATCATGCATTTGTTAGTATAAAGGAGAATGGTATGTCTCTTCATATCTACTTAATGACATGTGAAATGCACCTTTGTGACCTTCTTGTTTGACTCAACTTCACTTATGAAACATCTTGTATGTTCGGTCTCATGACGCCAATTTCTGTCTATCATGCATTTGTTAGTAGAAAGGAACATTTTTTTCCTCTTTACAACTATTTATTGACAGGTGAAAGGAACATATGAAACGATTTAGTTGACGATTATGAATGTATTGAACACCTTGTATCATTCGTGTCTCTTCAAGCTATTTTGTGGCAATCATGCATTGGTCAGTAGATAGGAACCCTTTGTGTCTCTTCAGAAATACTGAATATCACATGAACGTCCACTTTTGAGAACTTTGGCTGTCATTTATGCATTTGTGAAAGTAATTGGACAGTTCAAGTCCCATGAATACAGGATGTAACAACATGCATTTCTCAGAAGATAGGGAGAATTTACTTCTCTTCACAAATAATTAAAATCAGCAAATGTTGCACTTTGGAGAAGGTTTTGTTGACACGTATGCCCTTGGGAAACTCATTGGACTGTTAAAGTCCCTTGACAACAATTTGTGGCAATTATATATTTGTCAGTATAAAATAACCCTTTATTTCTCTTCACATCTTTGCAATGACAGTTGGACATGCATATTTGAAAAGTATTCATGACACTTGTGCATTTATGCAACTCATTCGATGCCTCGTGTCTCTTGACGCCAAGATCTGGCAATCGTGCATTTGTCAATAGCGAGGTACCATTTATATCTCTTCACAACTAATTAATGACAGCTAAGCAAGAACGTATTAAGACGTTTTGATGACTCTTATGTTTTGATGAAACTCATTATATTGTTTGATTCTCTTGAAGCCAATTTCTGACAACCATACATTTGACAGGTTAAAGGAACCATTTATTTCCCTTCGCAGTTACTTATTGACAATGAAAAATGTACTTTTGAGAACTTTTTATTGACATATTTGCATTTAAGAAATATTCTATATGGTTCATGTCTCGTGACGCAAATTTCTGGCAGGCGTGCGTTTGTGAATATATCGACCTCCATTATTTCTCTTCACAGCTAACTAATGACACATAAACATCCATTTTCCAGAACGTTTTCTAGAAACTGATGACTTTATGAAGCCCATTTAATAGACCGTGTCTCTTGAAACCATTTTCTTGTCATCATGCATTTGTCAGTATAAAGTATAATGGTATGTCTCTTCACATCTACTTAATGACATTTGAAATGCAAGATTGCGACCTTCTTGTTTGACGCTATTTCATTTATGAAGGATCTTGTATGTTCCTGTCTCATGACGCCAATTTCTGTCAATCATGCATTTGTCAGTTGAAAGGAACATTTTATTTCTCTTCACAACTATCTATTGAGAGGAGAAAGGAACATTTGAGAAGGTTTTGTTGACGCTTATGAATTTATTAAACACCTTGTATCATTCGTGTCTCTTCACGCCATTTTGAGGCAATCATGCATTTGTCAGTGGATAGGAACCCTTTATATCTCTTCACAACTACTTAATATGACATAAACGTCCATTTTGAGAAGTTTGGATATCATTTATGCATTTGTGAATGTCATTGGGCAGTTCAAGTCCCATGCACACAGGTTGTAAGAATCATGCATTTCTCAGTAGATAGGAAGAATTTACTTCTCTTAACAACTAATTAAAATCAGAAAATGTTGCACTTTTGAGCTGGTTTTCTTGAGAATTATGCCTTTGTGAAACTCACTGGACTGTTCATGTCCCTTGACAACAATATGTGGCAATCATACATTTGTCAGTATATAGGAACTATTTATTTGTTTTCCCATCTCGCAATGACAGTAGGCATGCATATTTGACAAGGTTTGCTGGCAACTGTGCATTTATGCAACTCATTCGATGCCTCGTGTCTCTTGACGCCAAGATCTGGCAATCGTGCATTTGTCAATAGCGAGGAACCCTTTATATCTCTTCACAACTAATTAACGACAGCTAAGCATAAACGTATCAAGACGTTTTGATGACTTATGCGTTTAGGAAACTCAATGGCTGGTTTGATTCTCTTGAAGCCAATGTGTGACAATATTACATTTGACTGTATAAAGGAACCGCTTATTTCCCTTCGCAGCTACTTAATGACAATGTAAAATGTACTTTTGAGAACATCTTATTGACGCATTTGCATGTATCAAACACTCTATATGGTTCATGTCTCGTGACGCAAATTTTTGGTAGCCGTGCGTTTGTCAGTAGACTGGACCCCCTTATATCTCTTCACAGCTACTTAATGACACAGAAACGTTCATTTTCAAGAACGTTTTCTAGAAACTGATGACTTTATGAAACCCATTGAATTGACCGCGTCTCTTGAAACCAATTTCTTGCCATCATGCATTTGTCGGTATAAAGTATAATGTTATGGCTCTCCACATCCACTTAAGGACATGTGAAATGCAACTTTCAGACCTTAGTGTTGACGCTATTGCATTTATGGAACATCTTGTATGTTCGTGTCTCATGACGCCAATTTCTGTCAATCATGCATTTGTCAGTAGAAAGAATCATTTTATTTTTCTTCACAACAATTTATTGATAGGTGAAAAAAGAATTTGAGAAGGTTTTATTGAGGCTTATGAATTTGTTGAAGACCTTGTATGATTCGTGTCTCTTCATGCCTTTTTTGTGGCAATCATTCATTTGTCAGTAGATGTTAACCCTTTTATATCTCTTCACAAGTACTTACTATCATATAAACGACCACTTTTGAGAACATTGGCTGTCATTTATGCATTCGTGAAAGGCATTGGAAAGTTCAAGTCCCTGAAAACAGGATGTGGCAATCATGCATTTCTCAGTTGATAGTTAGAATGTATTTCTCTTCATAATTAATGAATATCAGAAAATGTTGCACTTTTAAGCAGGTTTTGTTGACAATTATGCCTTTATTAAACTCGTTGGACTGTTTATGACCCTTGACAAGAATTTGTGGCAATCATACATTTGTCAGTATATTCTAACCATTTATTTCTCTTCACATATTCGCAATGAGAGGAGATATGCATATTTAACAAGTTATCCTGATTCTTGTGCATTTATGCAACTCATTCGATGCCTCGTGTCTCTTGACGCCAAGATCTGGCAATCGTGTATTTGTCAACAGCCAGGAAGCCTTTATATCTCTTCACAACTAATTAATGACCGCTAAGCATGAACGTAATAAGACGTTTTGATGGCTACTATGCTTTTCTGAAACTCATTGGATTGTTTGATTCTCTCAATCATGCATTTGTCTGTAGATAGGAACCCTTTATTTCTCTTCACAACTACTTAATATCACATAAACGTCCACTTTTGAGAACTTTGGCTGTCATTTATGCAGTTGTGAAAGTCATTGGACAGTTCAAGTCCTATGAACAGAGGATATAAGAATCATGCATTTCTCTCTAGATGTTAAGAATTTACTTCACTTTACAACTAATTAATAGCAGCAAATGTTGCACTTTTGAGAAGGTTTTGTTGACACTTATGCCTTTATGAAACTCAATGGACTGTTCAAGTCCCTTGACAACAATTTGTGGCAATCATATATTTGTCAGTATATAGGAGCCCTTTATTTTTCTTCACATCTTCGCAATGACAGTTGGACATGCATATTTGAAAAGTATTCTTGACACTTGTGCATTTATGAAACTCATCCGATGCCTCGTGTCTCTTGACGTCAAGATCTGGCAATCCTGCATTTGTCAATAGCGAAGTACCCTTTATATCTTTTCACAACTTATTAATGACAGCTAAGCATGAACGTATTAAGACGTTTTGATGACTCTTATGCTTTTATGAAACTCATTGGCTGGTTTATTCCCCTGAAGCCAATTTCTGACAATGACACATTTGACAGTTTAAAGGAACCATTTATTTCCCCTCGCAGTTACTTAATGGCAATGAAAAATGTACTTTTGAGAACTTCTTATTGACGCATTTGCATTTATGAAACACTCTATATGGTTCATGTGTCGTGACGCATCTTTCTGGCAGCCGTGGGTTTGTCAGTAGATTGGACCCCTTTATTTCTTTTCACAGCTACTTAATGACATATAAACTTCCATTTTTCAGAACGTTTTCTAGAAACTGACGACTTTAAGAAACCGATTGAATAGACCGTGTCTCTTGAAACCAATTTCTTGACATCATGCATTTGTCAGTATAAAGTATAATGTTATGGCTCTTCACATCTTCTTAAGGACATGTGATATGCATCTTTCAGACCTTCTTGTTGACGCTATCTTATTTATGGAACATCTTGTGTGTTCCAGTCTCATGACGCCAAATTCTGTCAATCATGCATTTGTCAATAGCGTGGTACCCTTTATATATCTTCACAACTAATTAATGACAGCTAAGCATGAACGTATTAAGACGTTTTTATGACTCCTATGCTTTTATGAAACTCATTGGCTTGGTAATTCTCTTGAAGCCAATTTCTGACAATCATACATTTGACAGTTTAAAGGAACCATTTATTTCCCTTCGCAGTTACTTAATGACAATGAAAAATGTACTTTTGAGAACTTCTTATCAACGCATTTACATTTATGAAACAGTCTATATGGTTCATGTCTCGTGACGCAACTTTCTGGCAACCGTGCGTTTGTCAGTAGATTGGACCCCTTTATTTCTCTTCACTGCTACTTGATGAGACATAAACATCCATTTGTCAGAACGTTCTCTAGAAACTGATGACTTTTTGAAACCCATTGAATAGACCGTGTCTCTTGAATCCAATTTCTTGTCATCATGCATTTGTCAGTATAAAGTATAATTTTATGGCTCTTCCCATCTACTTAAGGACATGTGAAATGCATCTTTCAGACCTTCTTGTTGACGCTATCTTATTTATGGAACATCTTGCATGTTCGTGTCTCATGACGCCAATTTCTGTCCCTCATGCATTTGTCAGTAGAAAGAAACATTTTATTTCTCTGGATAACTATTTATTGACAGGTGAAAGGAACATTTGAGAAGGTTTTATTGACGCTTATGAATTTGTTAAACACCTTGTATCATTCGTGTCTCTTCATGCCTTTTTGTGGCAATCATGCATGTGTCAGTAGACAGGAACCCTTTATATCTCTTCATAAGTACTTAATATCACATAAACGTCCAGGTTTGAGAACTTTGGCTGTCATTTATTCATTTGTGAAAGTCATTGGAAAGTTACAGTACCCTGAAAACAGAATGTGACAATCATTCATTTCACAGTTGATACGCAGAATTTATTTCTCTTCACAACTAATTAATATCAGAAAATGTTGCACTTTTGAGAAGGTTTTGTTGGTAATTATGCCTTGATGAAACTCATTGGACTGTTGAAGTCCCTTGACAACAATTTGTGGCAATCATATATTTGTCAGTATAAAGGAACCATTTATTTCTCTTCACATCTTCGCAATGACAGCTGACATGCATATTTGACACGTTTTCCTGACACTTGTGCATTTATGGAAATATTTCGATGCCTCGTGGCTCTTGACGTCAAGATCTGGCAATCGTGCATTTGTCAATAGCGAGGTACCCTTTATATCTCTTCACAACTAACTAATGACAGCTAAGCATGAACGTATTAAGACGTTTTGATGACTCTTATGCTTTTATGAGACTCATTGGATTGTGTGAATCTCTTGAAGCCAATTTCTGACAATCATACATTTGACAGTTTAAAGGAACCATTTATTTCCCTTCGCAGTTACTTAATGACAATTAAAAATGTACTTTTGAGAACTTCTTATTGACGCATTTGCATATATTAAAGATTCTATATGGTTCGTGCATCGTGACACAAATTTTTGGCAGCCGTGCGTTTGTCAGTAGATTGGAACCCTTTATTTCTCTTCACAGCTACTTCATGAGATATTAACATTCATTTGTCAGAACGTTCTCGAGAAACTGATGACTTTATGAAACCCATTGAATAGACCGTGTCTCTTGAAACCAATTTCTTGCCATCATGCATTTGTCAGTATAAAGTATAATGTTATGGCTCTTCACATCTTCTTAAGGACATGTGAAATGCATCTTTCAAACCTTCTTGTTGACGTTATTTTATTTATGCAACATCTTGTATGTTCGTGCCTCATGACGCCAATTTCTGTCAATCATGCATTTGTCAGCAGAAAGAAACATTTTATTTCTCTTGACAACTATTTATTGACAGGTGAAATGAACATTTGAGAAGGTTTTATTGACGCTTATGAATTTGTTAAACACCTTGTATCATTCGTGTCTCTTCATCCCTGTTTGTGGCAATCATGCATGTGTCAGTAGATAGGAATCCTTTAGATCTCTTCATAAGTACTTAATATCACATAAACGTCCACTTTGGAGAACTTTGGCTGTCATTTATGCATTTGTGAAAGTCATTGTAAAGTTACAGTCCCCTGAAAACAGGATGTGACAATCATTCATTTCTCAGTTGATACGTATAATTTATTTCTCTTGACAACTAATTGATATCAGAAAATGTTGCACGTTTGAGCAGGTTTTGTTGATAATTATGCCTTGATGAAACTCATTGGACTGTTGAAGTCCCTTGACAACAATTGGTGCCAATAATATATTTGTCAGTATATAGGAACCATTTATTTCTCTTCACATCTTCCCAATGACAGCAGACATGCATATTTGACACGTTTTACTGACACTTGTGCATTTATGGAAATATTTCGATGCCTCGTGTCTCTTGACGCCAAGATCTTGCAATCGTGCATTTGTCAATAGCAAGGTAGCCTTTATATCTCTTCACAACTAATTAATGACAGCTAAGATTGAACGTATTAAGACGTTTTGATGACTCTTATGCTTTTATGAAACTCATTGGATTGTTTGATTCTCTTGAAGCCAATTTCTGACAATCATACATTTGACAGTTTAAAGGAACCATTTATTTCCCTTCGCAGTTACTTAATGACAATGAAAAATGTACTTTTGAGAACTTCTTATTGACGCATTTGCATATATGAAAGATTTTATATGGTTCATGTCTCGCAACGCAACTTTCTGGCAGCCGTGCGTATGTCAGTAGTTTGTACCCCTTTATTTCTCTTCACAGCTACTTGATGACATATAAACATCCATTTTTCAGAACGTTCTCGAGAAACTGATGACTTTATGAAACCCATTGAATAGGCCCTGTCTCTTGAAACCAATTTCTTGCCATCATGCATTTGTCAGTATAAAGTATAATGTTATGGCTCTTCCCATCTTCTTACGGACATGTGAAATGCATCTTTCAGACCTTCTTGTTGACGCTATTTTATTTATGCAACATCTTGTATGTTCGTGTCTCATGACGCCAATTTCTATCAATCATGCATTTGTCAGTAGAAAGAAACATTTTATTTCTCTTGATAACTATTTATTGACAGGTGAAAGGAACATTTGAGAAGGTTTTATTGACGCTTATGAATTTGTTAAACACCTTGTATCATTCGTGTCTCTTCATGCCTTTTTGTGGCAATCATGCATGTGTCAGTAGACAGGAACCATTTATATCTCTTCATAAGTACTTAATATCACATACACGTCCAGGTTTGAGAACTTTGGCTGTCATTTATGCATTTGTGAAAGTCATTGGAAAGTTACAGTCCCCTGAAAACAGGATGTGACAATCATTCATTTCTCAGTTGATACGCAGAATTTATTTCTCTTCACAACTAATTAATATCAGAAAATGTTGCACTTTTGAGAAGGTTTTGTTGGTAATTATGCCTTGATGAAACTCATTGGACTGTTGAAGTCCCTTGACAACAATTTGTGTCAATCATATATTTGTCAGTATATAGGAACCATTTATTTCTCTTCACATATTCTTAAGGACACGTGATATGCATCTTTCAGACCTTCTGTTTTGACGCTATTTCATTTATGAAACATCTTGTATGTTCCTGTCTCATGACGCCAAATTCTGTCAATCATGCATTTGTCAGTAGAAAGGAACATTTTATTTCTCTTCACAACCATTTATTGACAGGTCAAATTAACATTTGAGAAGGTTTTGTTGACGGTTATGAAGTTATTAAACACTTTGTATCATTCGTGTCTCTTCATGTCATTTTGTGGTAATCATGCATTTGTCAGTAGAGAGGAAACCTTTATTTCTTTTCACAACTACTTAATATCACATAAACGTCCACTTTTGAGAACTTTGACTACCGTTTATGCATTTGTGAAAGTCATTGGACAGTTCAAGTCCCATGAACACAGGATGTAACAATCATGCATTTCTCAGTAGATAGAAATAATTTACTTCTCTTCACAACTTATTAAAATTAGAAAATGTTGCACTTTTGAGAAGGTTTTGTTGACACTTATGCCTTTATGAAACTCATTGGACTGTTCGAGTCCTTTGACAAGAATTTAAGCCAATCATACATTTGTAAGTATATAGGAACCCTTTATTTCTCTTCACATCTTTGCAATGACTGTTGGGTTGCATATTAGAAAAGTATTCCTGACACTTGTGCATTTATGAAACTTATTCGATGCCTCGTGTCTCTTGACGCCAATATCTGCCAATCGTGCATTTGTTAATAGCAAGGAAGCCTTTATATCTCTCCACAACTAATTCATGACAGCTAAGTATGAACGTATTAAGACGTTTTGTTGACTCTAATGTCTTAATGAAACTCACATGATTGTTTGATTCTCTTGAAGCGAATCTCTTACAATAATACATTTGACAGTTGAAAAGAACCATTTATTTCACTTCGCAGTTACTTAATGACAATGAAAAATGTACTTTTGGGAATTTCTTATTGACCTATTTGCATTCATCAAACACTCTATATGGTTCATGTCTCGTGACGCAACTTTCTGGCAACCGTGCGTTTGTCAGTAGATTCTACCCCTTTATTTCTCTTCACAGCTACTTAATGACATATAAACATCAATTTTTCATATCGTTCTCGAGAAATTGATGACTTTATGAAACCGATTGAATAGACCATGTCTCTTAAAACCAATTTCTTGCCATCATGCATTTGTCAGTATAAAGTATAATATTAGGGCTCTTCAGATTTACTTAAAGACATGTGAAATGCATCTTTCAGACCTTCTTGTTGACGCTATTTTATTCATGGAACATCTTGTATGTTCCTGTTTCATGACGCAATTTTCTTTCAATCATGCATTTGTCAGTAGAATGGAAAATTTTATTTCTCTTCACAATTATTGTTTGACAAGTGAAAGGAACATTTGAGAAGTTTTTATTGACGCTTATGAATTTATTAAACACCTTGTATCATTTGTGTCTCTTCATGCAATTTTGTGGTAATCATGCATTTGTCAGGAGATATGATCCATTTATATCTCTTCATCAGTACTCAATATCACATAAACGTACACTTTTGAGAACTTTGGTTGTCATTTATGCATTTGTGAAAGTCACTGGAAAGTTCAAGTCCCCTGAAAACCGGACGTGGCGATCATGCTTTTCTCAGTTGATAAGTAGAATTTATTTCTCTTCACAACCAATTAATATCAGAAAATGTTGCACTTTTGAGCTGGTTTTGTTGACACGTATGCCTTGATGAAACTCATTGGACTGTTCATGTCCCTTGACAACAATTTATGGCAATCATATATTTGTCACTATATAGGAATCCTTTCTTTCTCGTCACATCTTCGCAATGACAGTTGGACATGAATATCTGAAAAGTATTCCAGACACTTGTGCATTTATGAAACTCTTTCTTTGCCTCGTGCATCTTCACGCCAATATCTGCCAATCGTGCATTTGTCAAAAGTGAGGTACCGTTTATATCTCTTCACAACTAATTAATGATACCTAAGCAAGAACGTTTTAAGACGTTTTTATGTCTTATGCTTTTAGGAAACTCATTGGCTGGTTTGATTCCCTTAAAGCCAATTTCTGACAATGAAACATTTGACTGTTTAAAGGAACCATTTATATCCCTTCGTAGCTACTTAATGACAATGAAAAATGTACTTTTGAGAACTTCTTATTGACGCATTTGTATTTATGAAACACTTTATATGGGTCATGTCTCGTGACGCAACTTTCTGGCAGCCGTGCGTTTGTCAGTAGGTAGGACCCCTTTACTTCTGTTCAGAGCTCCTAATGTCATATAAACATCTATTTTTCAGAACGTTTTCTAGAAAGTGATGACTTTATGAAACCCATTGAATAGACCGTGTCTCTTGAAACCAATTTCATGCCATCATCAATTTCTCAGTATAAAGTATAATGTTATGTCTCTTCATATCTGCTTTATGAGATGTGAAATGCACATTTGATACCTGCTTCTTGACACTAATTCATTTGTGAAACATCTTGCATGTTTCTGTCTGATGACGCCAATTTCTGTCAATCATGCATTTGTCAGTAGAAAGGAACATTTTATTTCTCTTCACATTAACTTATTGAAAGGTGAAAAATTAGATTGAGAAGCTTTTGTTGACGCTTATGAATTTATTAAACACCTTGTATCATTCGTGTCTCTTCTAGCCATTTTGTGGGAATGATGCATTTGTCATTAGATATGAAACCTTTATTTCTCTTCACATCTTCGCAATGACAGTCAGTCATGCATATTTGACAAGTTTTCCTGACACTTGTGCATTTGTGAAACTCATTCGATGCCACGTGTCCCTTGAAGCCAATATTTCGCAATCGTTCATAACTCAATAGCGATGAACCCATTATATCTTTTCAGAACTAATTAATGACAGCTAAGCATGAACGTTTTTAGATGTTTTGATGACTCTTATGCATTTATGAAATTCAATGGATGGCTTGATTCTCTTGAAGCTACTTTCTGACAATGATACATTTGACAGTTTAAAGCGACTTAATGACAAATAAAAATGATCTTTTGAGAACTTCTTATTGACGCATTTGCATTTAAGAAAGACTTTATATGGTCCATGTCTCGTGACGCAAGTTTCTGGCAGGTGTGCTTTTGTTAGTAGATAGGACCCATTTATTTCTCTTCACAGCTACTTAATGACATATAAAGATCCATTTCTCAGAACGATCTCTAGTAACTGATTACTTTATGAAACCGTTGTAATAGACCGTGTCTCCTGAAACCAATTTCTTGCCATCATGCATTTGTCAGTATAAAGTATAATGTTTTTTTCCCTTCACATCTACTTAATGGCATGTGAAATGCACCTTTGAGATCTTCTTGTTGACGCTATTTCATTTATGAAACATCTTGTATGTTCCTGTCTCACGACGCCAGTTTCTGTCAATCATGCATTTGTCAGTAGAAAGGAACATTGTATTTCTCTTCACAACTATCTATTGACAGGTGAAAGGATAATTTGAGCAGGTTTTGTTGACGCTTATGAATTAATTAAAAACCTTGCAACATTCGTGTCTCTTCACGCTTTTTTGTATCAATCATGCATTTGTCAGTAGATTGGAACCCCTTATTTCTCTTCACAACAATTTAATGGCACATAAACGTCCACTTTTGAGAAATTTCGCTGTCATTTATGCATTTCTGAACGTGATTGAACAGGTCAAGTCCCGTGAAGACAGGATGTGGAACGGTATATAGGAAGTTTTCATTTCTCAGCAAATTTTCGCAATGACAGTTACAAATGCATATATGAGAAGTTATCCTGACATTTATGAGGTTAGGCAACTCATTCGATGCCTCGTTTATCTTGACGCCAAAATCTGGCAATTGCACGTTTGTCAATATCGAGGAACCCTTTATATCTCTTGACAACTACTTAATGACAGGTAAGCAGGAACGTTTTTAGACGTTTTGATGACTCTTATGCATTTAGGAAACTCAATGGATGGTTTGATTCTCTTGCAGCCAATTAATGTCAATCATACATTTGACAGTTTAATGGAACCATTTATTTCCTTTCGCGGCTACTTAACGACAATGAAAAATGTACTTTTGAGAACTTCTTATTGACGTATTTGCATTTATGAAATATTCTATATGGTTCATGTCTAGTGATGCAAATGTCTGGGAGGCGTGCGTTTGTCAATATATCGAACCCCTTTATTTCTCTTCACAGCTACTTAATGACATAACTTCTTCTTGAGGAATTTCCAATGTTGAAAGACTTTATATGGTTCATGTCTCGTGACGCAACTTTCTGGCAGGCGTGCGTTTGTCAGTAGATTAGGCAGATGTATTTCTCTTCGCAGCTACTTAATGACATATTAACATCCATTTTTCAGAACGTTTTCTAGAAACTGATAACTTTATGAAACCCATTTAATAGACGGTGTATCTTGAAAGGAATTTCTTGTCATCATGCATATGTCAGTATAAAGTATAATGTTATGTTTCTTCACGTCTACTTAATGACATGTGAAATGCACCTTGGGACCTTCTTGTTGACGCTATTTTATTTATGAAACATCTTATATGTTCCTGTCTCATGACGCCAATTTCTGTCAATCATGCATTTCTCAGTAGATAGGAAGAATTTTTGTCTCTTCACAACTAATTAATATCACTTTTGAGAAAGTCTTGTTGACACTTATGCTTTTATGAAACTCACTGGACTGTTCATGTCCCATGACAACAATTTCTGTCAATCATATATTTGTCAGTATATAGGATTTTTTTTATTTCTCTTCACATCTTCGCAATTACAGTTAGACATGCATATTTGACAAATTTTCCTGACACTTATGTGTTTATACAACTGATTCGATGGCTCGTGTCTCTTGATGCCAATATCTGGCAATCGTGCATTTGTCAATAGCGAGGAACCCTTTATATCTCTTCAAAATCTAATTCATGACAGCTATGTATGAAGGTTTTAAGACGTTTTGATGACTCTTATGCATTTAGGAGATTCAATGGATGGTTAGATTCTCTTGAAGACAATTTCGGATAATCATACATTTGACAGTTTAAAGGAACTATTTGTTTCCCTTCGCAGGCACTTAATGACAATGAAAAATTTACTTTTGAGAATTTCTTATTGACGCATTTGCATTGATGAAAGCCTTTATCTGGTTCATGTCTCGCGACGCAAATTTCTAGCAGGCTTGCATTTGTCAGCAGAGAGAACTGCTTTATTTCTCTTCACATCTAATTAATGACATATAAAGATCCATTTTTCAGAAAGTTTTCTACAAACTGATTACTTTATGAAACGAATTAATTGACTGTGTCTCTTGAAAACAATTTCTTGTTATCATGCATTTGTCAGTATAAAGTATTATGTAATGTCTCTTCACATCTAGTTGATGACATGTGAAATGCACCTCTGAGACCTTCTTATTGACGCTATTTCATTTATGAAACATCTTCAATGTTCCTGTCTCATGACGCCAATTTCTGTCAATCATGCATTTGTCGGTAGAAGGGAACATTTTATTTCTCTTCACAACATTTATTGACATTTGAAAGGAAAATTTGAGAAGGTGTTGTTTACGCTTATGAATTTATTAAACACGTTGTATCCTTTGTGCCTCTTCACGCCATTTTGTGGCAATCATGCATTTGTCAGTAGATAGGAACCCTTTATATCTCTTTACACCTTCGCAATGACATTTAAACATCCATATTTGACAAGTTTTCCTGACACTTGTGGATTTATGAAACTAAGTCGATCCCTCGTGTCTCTTGACGCCAATATCTGGCAATCGTGCATTTGTCAATAGCGAGGACTTTATGAAACCCATTTAATAGTCCGTGTCTATTGTGTTACGTGTTGTCTCGTACATATGTAACGGAAGAAAAGAGGGATTTCAGCAAGCTTTGTATATTTTAACAAAATATTTTTTTTCCCTAAAACAAAATGTAAAAATTGGTAAATATTACTTACAGAGTGTGAATATAATCCAAAATGTGTTCCTAACAATGAAGACACAAGTCCTATCACTAAATAGTTCTATTAGAATCCAGGATCGAATCTCGACGACGTGCAAATTTGGAAGTCGATGACGTCAGATGTGGTGCAATGTACGAATATCAACAATTCCTCAATTGAATCACAGTTGTTGTTTCCGAATAATTATAGAAGAAATTTCCATGAATATCTTTAAGAATTTTTATAAGAAAATCAACTTGTTGAGTTTCCAGGAGAATAAATTATTACATCCAAAAAATCAGATGAAAAACAAACAATCTGGAAACAAATAAAAATAACACCTTGTTCCTTCAAGATGTTAAAACTACTCTCCCAGAAGAATATTAAGAATGCGTATTTACACCCCATAAACAACATTTCAAGTCTTGCGAGATGGGTCATGTGGTCTCTTACTAGAAGAAAACTATCACATGCGCCAGTGTATCCCCACTTAAGAACCAATCACAAAGAAAAACGTTGTTACACATAGTGATCACGCAAGGAAAGTATCGCCCTGATACTGACCAATCATTTTAACTGATTGTTTACTTTCTTGCCAGCCCAAGACGAACTAGGTTAGTTAAAATAATTCTCAAGTAACACTTTTACGAAAAAGAAAATATTGAATTACTGAAAAAGAATTTTGAATCCTTTCAATAATCATTACAATAAAATGTAATGAAACTGAAATAAATCAAAAAGAATTCTCAAGCTAACAAAAAAGCAATTTAATAACATACACGTAACAATTGAAACCGATTTTTTGCCATCATACATTTGTAACTATTAAGTATAATGTTAGGTCTCTTCACGTCTACTTAATGACACGTGAAATGCACCTTTGAGACCTTCTTGTTGACGCGTTTTCATTTATGAAACATCTTGTATGTTCGGGTCTCTTCACGCCAATTTCTGTCAATCATTGCATTTGTCAGTAGAAAGGAACATTTTATTTCTGTTCACAACTATTTATTGACTGGTGTAATGAAAATTTGAGAAGGTTTTGTTGACGCTTATGAACTTATTAAACACCTTGCATCATTCGTGTCTCTTCACGCCATTTTGTGGCAATCATGCATTTGTCAGTAGATAGGAACCGTTTAGTTCTCTTCACATCTTCGGAATGACAGTAAGGCATGCATATTTGACAAGTTTTCCTGACACTTGTGCATTTATGAAACTGATTCGATGCCCCGTGTCTCTTCACGCCAATATCTGGCAATCGTGCATTTGTCAATAGGGAGGAAGCCTTTATATCTCTTCAAAACTGATCATTAACAGCTATGTATGAACGTTTTAAGATGTTTTGATGACTCTTATGCATTTATGAAACTCAATGGATGGTTTGATTATCTTGAAGCCAAGTACTGACGATCATACATTTGACGGTTTAAAAGAGCCATTTATTTCCCTTCGCAGCTATTTAATGACAGTGAAAAATGTACTTCCGAGAACTTATGATTGACGCATTTGCATTTATGAAAGACTTTACACGGTTCATTTCTTGTGACGCTAATTTATGGCAAACGTGTGATTGTCAGTAGATTGGACCCCTTTATTTCTCTTTACAGATACTTAATGACATATAAACGTTCATTTTTCAGAGCGTTTTCTAGAAGCTGATGACTTTATGAAACCAATTTTATAGACCGTGTCTCTTGAAACCAATTTCATCCCATCATGCATTTGTCAGTATAAAGTATAATGTTATGGCTCTTCACATTTACTTAATGACATGTGAAATGCACGTTTGCGACCTTCTTGTTGACTCTATTTAATTTATGAACATCTTGTATGCTCCTGTGTCATGACGTCATTTTATGTCAATCATGCATGTGTCAGTAGAAAGAAACATTTTATTTGTCTTCACAACTATTTATTGACAGATGAATGGAGAACTTGAGAAGGTTTTATTGACGCTTATGAATTTATTAAACACCTTGTATCATTCGTGTCTCTTCGTACCTTTTTGTGGCAATCATACATTTGTCAGAAGATGGGAACCCTATATATCTGTTCACAACTTCTTAATATCACATAAACGTCCACTTTTGAGAAGTTTGGCTGTCATTTATGCATTTGTAAAAGTCATTGGAAAGTTCAAGTCCCATGAACACAGGATGTGGCGATCATGCATTTCTCAGTTGATAGGTAGACCTTATTCCTCTTCACAACTATTTAATATCAAAATTGTTGCACTTTTGAGCAGGTTTTGTTGACAATTATGCCTTTATGGAACTCATTGGACTGTTAGTCCCTTGATAACAATTTGTGGCAATCATATATTTGTCAGTATATAGGAACCCTGCATTTTTCTTCACATCTTCGCAATGACAGTAGACATGCATGTTAGACAAGTTTTCCTGACACTTGTGCATTTGTGCAACTCATTCGATGCCTCGCGTCTCTTGACGCCAAGCTCTGGCAATCGTGGATTTGTCAATAGCGAGGAACCCTTTATATCTCTTCAAAACTAATTAGTTACAACTAGGCATGAACGTATTAAGACGTTTTTGATGACTCTTATGCTTTTATGAAACTGATTGGATTTGTTTATTCTCTTGAAGACAATTTCTGACAAGAATACATGTGACAGTTTAAAGAAACCATTTAGTTCCCTTCGCAGTTACTTAATGACAATGAAAAATGTACTTTTGAGAACTTCTTATTGACGTATTTGCATTTATGAAAGATTCTATATGGTTCATGTCTCGTGACGCAAATTTCTGGCAGTCATGCGTTTGTCAGTATATGGAACCCCTTTAATTCTGCTCACACCTAGTTAATGACATATAAACATTCATTTTTCAGAACTTTGGCTGTCATTTAAGCATTTGTGAAGTCATTGGACGGTTCAAGTCCCCTGAACACAGATTTTGGCAATCATACATTTCGCAGTAGATAGGAACAATTTATTTCAATTCACAACTAATTAATATCAGAAAATGTTGAACTTCTGAGGAGGTTTTGTTCACGCTTATGCCTTTAGGAAACTCATTTGACTGTTCAAGTCGCTTGACAACAAGATGTGGCAATCACGCTTTTGTCAGTAGATCGGAACCATTTATTTCTCTTCACATCTTCGCAATGACAGTCAGACATGCATATGTGACAAGTTTTCCTGACACTTGTGCATTTATGAAACTCATTCGATGCCTCGTGTCTCTTGACAAAAATATTTGGAAATCGTGCATTTGTTAATTGGGAGGAACCATTTATATGTCTTCACAACGAATTATTGACATCTAAGCATGAACGTTTTAAAACGTGTTGATTACTCTTAAGCATTTAGGAATGTCAATGGATGGTTTGATTCTCTTGAAGCTAATTTCTGGCAATCATACATTTGACAATTTAAAGGAATCACTTATTTCCCTTCGCAGCTACTTAATGACAATGAAAAATGTACTTCTCCGAACGTCTGTTTGACGTATTTGCTATTATGAAAGACTTTATATGGTACATGTGTCGTGACGCTAATTTATGGCAAACGTGCGATTGTCAGTAGATAGGATCACTATTTCTATTTACAGCAACTTAATAACATATAAAGATCAATTTTTCAGAACGTTTTCTAGAAACTGATGACTTTATGAAACCAATTTAATAGACCGTGTCTCTTGAAACCAATTTCTTGCCATCATGCATTTGTCAATATAAAGTATAATGTTATGGCTCCTCACATTTACTTAATGACATGTGAAATGCACATTTACGACCTTCTTGTTGACTCTATTTAATTGGTGAAACATCTTGTATCCTCCTGTCTCATGAAGCCAATTTCTGTCAATCATGCATTTGTCAGTAGCAAGGAACATTTTATTTCTGTTCACAGCTATTTATTGACAGGTGAGAGGAGAATTTGAGGAGGTTTTGTTGTCTCTTGTGCATTTATTATACAGCTTTTATCATTCGTGTCTCCTCACGCCATTTTGTGGCAATCATGCATTTGTCAGGAGATAGGTATCCTTTATTTCTCTTCAGAACTACCTAATATCACATAAACTTCCACTTTTGAGAACTTTGGCTGTCATTTATGCATTTGTGAAAGTCGTTGGACAGTTCAAGTCTCCTGAACACACGATGTGTCAATAATGTATTACTCAGCACATAGGAAGAATTTATTTATCTTCAGAACTAATTAATATCAGAAAATGTTGCAGATTTGAACATGTTTTGTTGACAATTATGCCTTTATGAAACTCATTGGACTGTTCAAGTCCCTTGACAACAATTTGTGGCAATCATATATTTGTCAGTATATAGGAACCCTTTAATTCTCTTCACATCATCGCATTCACAGTTAGACATTCATATTTGACAAGTTTTCCTGACACTTATGCATTTATTAAAATCATTCGATGCCTCGTGTCTCTTGACGCCAATATCTAGCAAGCTTACATTTGTCAATAGCGATTAACCATGTATATCTCTTCAGAAATATTTTATGACAGCTAAACATGAGCGTTTTAAGACGTATTGATGACTCTTATGCATTTATAAAATTCATTTTATGGTTTGATTCTTTTGAAGCCAATTTCTGACAATCATACATTTGACACTTTAAGGGGACAATTTATTTCCCTTCGCAGCTACATAATGACAATAAAAAATGTACTTTTGATAACTTATTGACGCATTTATATCTATGACAGAGTTTATATGGTTCATGTCTCGTGACGCAAATTTCTGGCATGAGTCAGTTTGTTAGTAGATATGACCACGTCATTTCTCTTCACAGCTACTTAATGACATATAGACATCCATTTTTCAGAACGTTTTGTACAAACTGATGACTTTATGAAACCCTTTTAATAGACCGTGTCTCTTGAAACCAATTTCTTGCCATCATGCATTTGTCAGTATAAGGTATAATGTTATGTCTCTTCACATCTACTTAATGACATGTGAAATGCACCTTTGAGACCTTCTTGTTGAGGCTATTTCATTTATGAAAGATCTTGTATGTTCCTGTCTCATGACGCCAATTTCTGTCAATCATGCATTTGTCAGTGGAAAAGAACATTTTATTTCTGTTCAAAACTATTTATTGACAGGTGAAAGGAAGATTTGAGAAGGTTTTGTTGCCGCGTATGAATTTCTTTAACACCTTGTATCATTCGTGTCTCTTCACGCCATTTTGTGCCAATCATGCATTTGTCAGTAGATGGGAACCCTTTATTTCTCTTCACATCTTCGCAATAACAGTTAGACATGCATCTTTGACAAGTTTTCCTGACACTTGCTCCTTTATGAATCTCATTCGATGCCACGTGTCTCATAACGCCGATATCTGGGCATCGTGCATTTGTCAAAAGAGAGGCACCCTTGATATCTCTTCACAACTAATTAATGGCAGCTAAGCAGGAAGTTTTTAAGACGTTTTGATGACTCTTGTGCATTTAGGAAACTCAATGGAATTTTTGATTCTCTTGAAGCCAATTTGTGAAGAATGACACATGTGAGATTTCAAAGGAACCGTTTATTTCCCTTCGCAGCTAATTAATGACATTGGAAAATGTACTTTTGACAACTTCGTAGTGACGCATTTGCATTTATGAAAGACTCTATATGGTTCATGTCTCGTGACGCAAATTTATTTCAGGCGTGAGTGTGTAAGTAGATAGGACGCCTTTATTTCTCTTCACATCTACTTAATGACATATAAACATCCCTTTTTTAGAACTTTTTCAAGAAACTGATGATTTTATGAAACCCATTTAATAGACCGTGTCTCTGGAAAATACTTTCTTGCCATCATGCATTTGTCAGTATAAAGCATAATGTTATGTCTCTTCACATCTACTTAATGACATGTGACATGCACATTTGAGAGCTTCTTCTTGACGCCGTGTCATTTATGAAACATCTTCTATGTTCCTGTCTCATGACGCAAATTTCTGTCTATCATGCATTTGTCAGAAGAAAATTATATGTTATTTCTTTTCACAACTATTTATCGAGAGGTGAAAGGACAATTTGAGAAGGTTTTATTGACGCTTATGAACTTATTAAGCACCTTGTATCATTCGTGTGTCTTCACGCCATATTGAGGGAATCATGCATTTGTCAGTGGAAAAGTCCCCTTTATTATTCATCGCAACTACTTAATGTCACATTAACGTCCACGTTTGAGAACTTTGGCTGTCATCTATGCATTTGTGAAAGTCATTGGACAGTTCAAGTCCCCTGAAAAGAGGATGTGGCAATCATGCATTTCTCAGTTGATGTGTAGAATTTATTTCTCTTCACAACTAATTAATATCAGAAAATATTGCGCTTGTGAGCAGGTTTTATAGACAATTATGTCTTTATGAAACTCATTGGACTGTTCAATTCCCTTGACAATAATTTGTGAGAATCATACATTTGTCAGTATATAGGAACCCTTTATTTCTCTTCACATCTTCGCAATGACAGTAGACATACATAGTTGACAAGTTTTCCTAACACTTGTTCATTAATGCAACTATTCGATGCCTCGCGTCTCTTGACGCCAAGATCAGGCAATCGTGCATTTGTCAATGGCGAGGAACGCTTTATATCTGTTCACAACTAATTAATGACAGCTAGTGATGAACGTATTAAGACGTTTTGATGACTCTTATGCAACTCATTAGATTGTTTGAGTCTCTTCAAGCCAATTTCAGACAATCATACATTTGAATGTTTAAAAGAACCATTTATTTCCCTTCACAGTTACGTAATGACAATGAAAAATGTACTTTTGAGAACTTCTTATTGACGTATTTTCATTTATGAAAGATTCTATATGGTTGATGTCTGGTGACGCAGATTTCTGACAGTCGTGCGTTTGTCAGTATATGAAACCCCTTTATTTCTCTTCACAGCTACTTAGTGACAAACAAACATCCATTTTTCAGAACGTTTTCTAGCAACTGATGACTTTATGAAACCCATTTAATAGACCGTGTCTCTTGAAACCAATTTCTTGCCATCATGCATTTGTCACTATAAAGTGTATTGGTATGTCTCTTCTCATCTATTTAATGGCATGTGAAATGCACCTCTGAGACATCCTTGTTCGACGCTATTTCATTTGTGAAACATCATGTATGTTCCTGTCTCATGACGCCAATTTCTGTTAATCATGCATTTGTCAGTAGAAATTTTATTTCTCTTCACATCTATTTATTGACAGATCAAAGGTACATTTGAGAAGGTTTTGTTCGCGATTATAAATTTATTAAACACCCTGTTTCATTCGTGTCTCTTCATGCCATTTTGTGGCAATCATGCATTTGTCAGTAGATAGGAACCATTTATATCTCCTCACAACTACTTAATATCACATAAACGTCCAGTTTTGATACCTTTGGCTGTCATTTATGCATTTGTGAAAGTCATTGGACAGTTCAAGTCCCATGAACACAGGATGTGGAAATCATGCATTTCTCAGTTGATAGATATAATTTATTTCTCTTCACAACTAATTAATATCAGAAAATGTTGCACATTTGAGCAGGTTTTTTTGACAATTATGCCTTTATGAAACTCATTGGACTGTTCAAGTCCCTTGAAAACAATTTGTGGCAATCATACATTTCTCAGCATACAGGAACCTTTTATTTCTCTTCACATCTTCGCAATGACAGTTAGACATGCATATTTGACATGTTTTGCTGACACTTGTTCATTTAGGAAACGCATTCGAGCTCTCGTGCATCTTGACGCCAATATCTGCCAATCGTGCATTTGTCAATAGCGAGGATGCCTTTATATCTCTTCACAACTAATTAATGACAGCTAAACATGAACGTTTGAGGACGTTTTGATGACTTATGCGTTTAGGAAACTCTTTGGCCGGTTTGATTCTATTGAAGCCAATGTGTGCCTATAATACATTTGACAGTTTAAAGGAACCATTTATTTCCCTTTGCAGATACTTAATGACAATGAAAAATGTACTTTTGTGAAATTCTTATTGAGGCATTTGCATTTACGAAACACTCTATATGGTTCATGTCACGTGACGCAACTTTCTGGCAGCCATGCGTTTGTCAGTAGATTTGACCCCTTTATTTCTCTTCACAGATACTTAATGACATATAAACATCAATTTTTCAGACCGTTCTCGAGATACTGATGACTTTATGAGACCCATTTAATAGACCGTGTCTCTTGAAACCAATTTCTTGCCATCATGCATTTGTCAGTATAAAGTATAATGTATTTCTCTTCACATCTACTTGATGACATGTTATATGCAGCTATGAGACCTTCTTGTTTGACGCTATGTCATTTATGAAACATCTTGTATGTTCTGTCTCATGACGCCAATTTCTGTCCATCATGCATTTGTCAGTAGAAAAGAACATTTTATTTCTCTTCACAACTATTTATAGACAGGTCAAAGGAAGATTTGAGAGGTTTTTGTTGACGCTTATGAATTTATTAAACACCTTGTATCATTGTTGTCTCTTCACACCATTTTCTGTCAATCATGCATTTGTCAGTAGATAGGAACCCTTTATTTCTCTTCACATCTACTTACTATCACATAAACTTCCACTTTTGAGATCTTTGGCTATCATTTATGCATTTGTCAAAGTCATTGTACAGATCAAGTCCCATGAACACAGGATGTAACAATCATGCATGTCTCAGAAGATAGCAAGAATTTACTTCATTTCACCACTAATTTAAATCAGAAAATGTTGCACTTTTGAGAAGGTTTTGTTGACAGTTATGCCTTTATGAAACTCATTGGACTGTTGAAGTCCCTTGACAACAGTTTGTGGCAATCATATATTTGTCAGTATATAGGAACCCTTTATTTCTCTTCACATCTTCGCAATGACAGTTGGACATGCATATTCGAAAAGTATTCCTGACAATTGTGCATTTATGAAACTCATTCGATGCCTCGTTGCTCTTCACGCCAATATCTGCCAATCGTTCATTTGTCAATAGCGAGGTACCCTTTATATCTCTTCACAACTAATTAATGACAGCTAAGCATGAACGTTTTAAGATGTTTCGATGACTCTTATGCTTTTATGGAACTCATTGGATTGTTTGATTCTCTTGAGGAAAATTTCTGACAGTAATATATTTGACAGTTCAAAGAAACCATTTTGTTACCTTCGCAGTTACTTAATGACAATGAAAAATGTACTTCTGAAAACTTCTTTTGACATATTTGCCTTTGTGAAAGATTCTATATGGTTGATGTCTCGTGACGCAAACTTCTGGTAGGCGTACATTTGTCGGTATATCGAACCCCTTTAATTCTCTTCACAGCTACTTAATGACATATGCACATAATTTTTCTGAACGTTCTCGAGAAACTGATGACTTTATGAAACCCATTGAATAGACCGTGTCTCTTGAAACCAATTTCTTGCCATCATGCATTTGTCAGTATAAAGTATAATGTTATGGATCTTCACATCTTCTTAAGGACATGTGATATTCATCTTTCAGACCTCCTTGTTTGACGCTATTTTATTTATGGAACATCTTGTATGTTCCTGTTTCATGAAGCCAAGTTCTGTAAATCATGCATTTGTCAGTTTAAAGGAACCATTTATTTCCCTTCGCAGTTACTTAATGACACTGAAAAATGTACTTTTGACAACTTCTTATAAACGCATTTGCATTTATGAAACACTCTATATGTTTCATGTTTCGTGACGCAAATTTCTGGCAGCCGTGCGGTTCTTAGTAGATTGGACCCCTTTATTTCTCTTCACAGCTACTTAATCACATATAAACATCCATTTTTCAGAACGCTCTCGAGTAACTGATGACTTTATGAGACCCATTGAATAGTCCGTGTCTCTTGAAACCAATTTCTTGCCATAATGCATTTGTTAGTATAAAGTATAATGGGATGTCTTCACATCTACCTAATGACATGTGCATTCCACCTTTGAGATCTTCTTGTTTGACGCTATTTCGTTTATGAAACATCTTGTATGTTCCTGTCTCATGACGCAAATTTCTGTTAATCATGCATTTGTCAGTAGAAAGGAACATTTTATTTCTCTTCACAACTATTTATTGACAGGTCAAAGGAACATTTGAGAAGGTTTTGTTGACGCTTATGACATTATTAAACACTTCTATCATTCTTGTGTCTTCATGCCATTTTGTGGCAATCATGGATTTGTGAGTAGATAGGAACCCTTTATTTCTCTTCACATCTCCTTAATATCACATAAACGTCCACTTTTGAGAGCTTTGGCTGTCATTTATGCATTTGTGAAAGTCATTGGACAGTTCAAGTCCCATGAACACAGGATGTAACATTCATGCATTTCTCAGTAGATAGGAAGAATTTAATTCTCTTCACAACTAATTAAAATCAGAAAATGTTGCACTTTTGAGAAGTTTGTCTTGACACTTATGCATTTATGAATCTCATTGGACTGTTCAAGTCCCTTGACAACAATTTGTCGCAATCATATATTTGTCCGTATAGTCAACCCTTTATTTCTCTTCACATCTTCGCAATGACAGTTGGACATGCATATTTGAAAAGTATTCCGAACACTTGTGCATTTATGAAACTCATGCGATGCCTCGTGCATCTTGACGCCAATATCTGCCAATCGTGCATTTGTCAATAGCGAGGAAGCCTTTATATCTCTTCACATCTAATTAATGACAGCTACGCATGAACGTTTTAGGACGTTTTGATGACTTATGCTTTTAAGTAACTCATTGGCTGGTTTGATTCTCTTGAAGCCAATTTCTGACAATAATACATTTGACAGTTTAAAGGAACCATTTATTTCTCTTCGCAGCTACTTAATGACAATGAAAAATGTACTTTTGAGAACTTGTTACTGACGCATTTGCATTTATGAAACACTCTATATGGTTCATGTCTCGTGACGCAACTTTCTGGCAGCCGTGCGTTTGTCAGTAAATTGGACCCTTTATTTCTCTTCACAGCTACTTAATGACATATGAACATGCATTTTTCAGAACGTTCTCGAGAAACTGATGAATTTATAAAACCCATTGAATAGACCGTGTCTCTTGAAAGCAATTTGTTGCCATCATGCATTTGTCAGTATAAAGTATAATGT
>JAECUM010057705.1:0-34007 GCA_016617855.1 Megalonaias nervosa
TATATATATATATATATATATATATATGCATATTGACTATTATATTCAAGAAATGATCAAATAAGCAAAGTATCTTTAAAATCAAGGGGAATTGTAATACATATTTTAAAGCAAAGTTAATTTTCATCATTTGATGAACGTCATGCCAATTAATGCGCTGGAAGTTGAAATGAATTTAACAGTGAAGACCCGATGCATTTGTATCTTGCTCGCTATTATTCAAGATATGGTACAAACTCTTGCTTAACATCGTTAGTTTGTTTTTGTTTTTAATTGCAACAAGAAATTAAAACTTTGAGTACAAATCCAGATTAAACATGTTAAAGCTTTAATCATTCAAACATAACATTTTCAAATATATTAAGAATGTTATTTTACCGCTCATCTTCTTCTGTAGCATCTTTTCCGGCAGTTCCCTCTACCTCTGCCTCGCTGTGAATTTAGATTCGATACTTCATGTGTATTTGATATGATAAGATCAGAGTTAGCTTCAAAGAAGAATATATTAATATTTTTTACAATGTTTTCGTTGTTAAACGCAAATAGGGTACATGGATTTCTACTCATACGATATTTAAATCAAAACACGCCTTTATATATTGTATGTATCTTCGATTGTTTGCAGTCTTTTTATGTTACTTTCGTGTATTCTTCAAGCATGCGATTAAAATTAAATTTAAAATCTATATGCATTAATAATCATCGGACGCTTTGAATGTTTATCTTTGTTTCATACTTATTAAGAATAATATACTCATGCAATTCCCATTTATAACACTCAATGGCTCTTTAAAATCATCAAAATTAAGCAAAGTGGAATCCCTTGTAATTCATGGCTTCTCGAATAACTAGATTTTGAACTTCTTCCTCGCAACGGTGCTCAAATGATCTTATTAAAAATTAACTAGGCGTAAGGAAAAGAATCTAAAGAGAAAAATGCCGATATTTACGAGTCATTCTGAAATGTGGTCTGTCGTGATCCACATTTAAATCGACGTTCCTCTCCGTGGAAGTGTCCACTTATAGCCTTTTTCATGCCCTCTTCTAACTAACATGAAACATAAATAATTTTATACAGATATTGTACATGAAATGAACGCTTGATGGCAAGATCTTTGAACAGAGAAAGGAAACTTGTACCTATCGAGCAAACATATCTTGCATTTTGTTCTGATAATAATATACAAAATCATTATAACTAGTTCAAATATCTCAAAAATAAATTGAAAACTTGAAAACTATCCATCATATAATATTTCTAAATAGGGATTTTCTTTCTACCAATATGATTGGACAAAATAAAGAAATGTAATACCTTCGATGTGAAAGATTTATCTATTATGTTTCACTTATATTCAATAGTAGACGCATGCCTGTTTGTATCTATTATGTGTTTAACATTGTGTTAAAAGATAAAAGAAACAAAACATGTCAGCTGATTCTGTCGATTGAGTTTGCTTTTTCGTTATGGTCAAGCTTAGTATTACGTTTTCTTTCTCAAGCACTCCTTATGAAAACTTATTTTAACACTGAACAGCGGCTGCAGATCTGGCACTTTCCATTTCAAATTTAGTTTGGTGTTACAAATTAATATTCGCGTATATATGTCTGTTTTTATATTTTACTTCGCTTTTTATCGATTATTCAAGCTAAATTTATGAAACTTGAATGTGTCTCAGCCTAATTACTTTTGAGGTAGATTACATATCCTATATAGTGATATGCATTTGGAAGTTGTAACTATTTTGTCATTCGGCAATGAATTGTTATTTCATCTACCTTCCTACGTTCTCCCTTGGATTTAGCATGCATTTCATCTTGAGTCTCGCCATTTCTTGGAGTCTCTTTCATGGCGGAGAATGCATTTTTCTTCGCGCATTTTCTCTTTTCTTGCGCACTGTCTATCGCCCTACTGCCATAATTTCCCATGTTTTACAGTACCCGGACGTAGTTACTTTTGTTCATACAGATTATACTTTTATCTCATCGCAAGTTGTACTGAAATGAAATAATATCATAGTAAAATGGTGCAAAATATCTAGCGACGGGTGAATATTACATGTTTTCCGATTTAATATAGGCTTGATATACACTTAAACAACGAAGACAATTCATTTTTCGTAAATATTTGGAATAGATAAACAAATGGTATCATATACATTTTCTCTTTGTTTTTCCATAGCGGTTGTGTTATATCTGAGAAACATATCAGGAGCATAATCAGTCCTTGCAGTAGAATGTGTCGTTAGGCGAGCGGGATAGCTGTATTACGAATTGAACAAGAAACAACGAACATGTATGTCGTTACAAAAGATCGGGGGCAATAATACAGAGAAGTGTATTATTGTTTACATAGTCATCACAAAGGAAAACAAAGTATGCGATTTTATGTACAGTCAAAAAACTAAAGATACTTTCTGTATATATTATCGTTTTACGGTACCTCAGCACAACAGTTTTATATGGTGCCAATGAAAATGAAGAATATAAATTACATGATAATTTAAATCCTTGTGTGCAACTTGCACTGTACAACACTGAAAAATGTGATTAAAATCGGATCTTCTGACTTTAAAAACAATCCTAGGCAGGTCATATTCTGGTGAATTAAGAGATGTATTCGGGGAATTACATAATTATGCTGGAAAGACAGATTTTTCAAGATTAGTATCAGCATAGATGAACAGACATCGCGGATAGAAATATATCTCTAAAAATGCTTCAAGTTTATTGGGGGGGTGGGCTGGTTTTCACTGTTTCTTTTTCTTTCCTTTTCTATTATTTTCACTGTTTAATAACGTACCAGGAACATTTTCGGAAAAACAACAAAAACGTTTGAAACGTTTGACTTTTTCTTCTCTTAGCTTGCACCAACCGTGTCATATTTATTAGTCCGTTACCGCCATTATTACATGCAACAATTAGCTTTCATAAAGCAATCAAACCAATTTCTGGTTCCATTTTGAGCTAATACTTTCACATTCTAGATTGTAAGGTTCTGTTAACCTTATTAATACACGTAAGTTGAGATATATTCAGCGTTTATTTCTCCAGCAATCATTCACAGCCCTCATCTCTCAGCAAACTGCTTTTATAAGCCTTTTGCTTTCGCCGTTTTATGATCGTCTAAACACACTGTGTGAATGACAGTTTTCCTTTTTACTTCCTTAAGCTCAAGAGTATTTTGAGAACATAGTTAACACTGTTTAAACGAGTTTACCTTTGCTGTTGTCTTTTTCGTATGCCTACGTGTCAGATGTCGGCCTCCCATGGACATACTTGCATCAACAATTTCTTGGGAAGTATTATTTTGATTGCTTGTGCCGTGTGTAGGTAGTTTATTTAATTAGCCATTTTTTCCGCTATATTTTATTTTGTGTCTTGTTTTATTTCTTCTGGCACTTATTTGCTGTTTTATAAGGAATACGACTTTCAGAATGTCAGTACATATGTATTAAATGTTGTTGCTTCCCTCCTCTGCGAATTCTCCGACTTCAATCATTTGAGAAGTATTTAATCATCTAAGTGAAGCTTTATACTTGATAAATTGTAGTTCGTTGTTTTCCACATGAAAACAGGAGATTCATCTAAACTGCACCTTTTACATTCAATAATTTGCAATCCTTTTTGAAGAGATGGGGTTTACTTTTAGGGGGATAATCATTTTTAACGTGTTAATTATTTCAGATTTAAAATTTGCCCATTCTTACTATCTTCAAATTTGGGTTGAAACTGCGTATTTCAATGTAATTATTATTAAATGCAATATTCATACCTGCATTTTTTTTCTACGACAGTGTCGTATATCATTTTCCATGTTTGAAATCAACAAATTTATATAGTTAACTATTGCATACTATTTGGTAACATATTTACCCTTGACCACTATTTTATTCCATGCAAAATTGTAAACAAAAAAGTATCGCAAGATACTGACATTGCTGCTTTCAATAAGTGTTTCGAACAATTTGATGAGCACATTAATCATTTCTGACAACAGCGGCACTAAGCGGGATCAATACGGTTTTCTTATTTCTAAGCGTTAATCATTTTCTAAATATAGACCTGCCCCAAAAAGATCCAAAATATTCATGTTTGTACTCTCTGTGTGTGTGTGTGTGTGTGTGTGTGTGTGTGTGTGTGTGTGTGTGTGTGTGTGAGAGAGAGAGAGAGAGAGAGAGAGAGAGAGAGAGAGAGAGAGAAACAGAGAAACAAAGAAACGAGAGAGATTGAGAGAGAACATACCTTTGCTGACAACACACGGCATTTTCCACAATACAATATGATGGCATTCCATGATGTTGAATATTTAAATATACCTCTTTAATTTCAGTGTTGTCATATCATTTTATGCTGTCGTAACTATATGGGCTTCCGACTGTACTAGTGTAGCAGAAAAGGTGATACCTTTTGAATTCACTTCCTTGTCGATTTCCAAGTAATCCTACGTCATCGAGTTTGTATGAGCTTATGTCAAAATAATACGCGTGTGTATCGGCGATAAATAAAACTGTTATAGGATTATGCCCACAATCAGCAACGTTGCTAATGGATTTTTTCCTACCACAACTGGTAAATGTATAAAATTTTAACTCTGAAATGATTAATGCGCAAAAACTTCAGCCTCAGAGTATTACACTAGGGTGTTTCTTAAGAATCGTGTTATTTATATTCAAATATGTCAAGTGTATAAAATTTTAATATTGTTTTCTTACGACTTAAAAAAATGGTACACATGGTAGAATCCTTATCTAACGTACATGAGTGGGTTTGGCGTTGTCAATATGTATTCAGCGTTAGATAACAAATATATATATATATATAAGGCTTGTACAGAAGGCAAAACTAGCACTACCAACATTGTAAACGATGGTACCAAAAGTCAGCCCAGTGGTGATGAAAATCATAAACAAACACACACACACACACACACACACACACACCATCAAGTGCACGTCAGGTTTGTTTCTATTAGGCATAACACTGTGTAGAAATTATTGGGAAACAATAAATACGCGTATGGAATTCACAGGTAAAATTCTGCATTGCGTTATTGTCAACAGAACTCTGTGCACCGTATGCCGCGAATTGCAAGTTCCCCGGTTTTTGCTCTGACACGGCAAAATGTCCTTTTAAGCTCTCACACTGCCATAAAAAGCAATGCAATGTGTGTGTATATATATATATATATATATATATATATATATATATATATATATATATATATATATATATATATATATATATGTGTGTGTGTGTGTGTGTGTGTGTGTGTGTGTGTGTGTGTGTGTGTGAATTCGAATACTTTCAAATGAAGTTTGTCGATTAATGTTTTATAATCTATATGAATCGTTTGTATATACCTGGTGTATTGTTATCAATACTATTGATTCAAAGTTCCGAAGACTGTTTTAATGTACGAATCAGGACTGACCTCACTATTATAAAACAACAAAATGTAGTATATTGCATAACATTTGTTAATTTCCAGATTGTTAAATGATAGATTCTTATGACACTATGCTCCTAATATACCTACAGTTATTGTAAAATCATTAGTGTGTTTATCTTCTTTGTAATATAATAAGATTAAATCTTGGTCCAGGTAAGTTTATCGTCTTCACACACGAGCTTTCTTGCACTAATACATGACAATAATCAATATTTACTCAAACCATTTCATCCTCGTTCTGTGTTCGAACATAAAAATTTGTCTTACAACACTATTTTACACATGGTGGCCAAGTGGTGTAAGGCGGTCGCCTTAATAGATCACTGCCATCTCACCTCTGTCCGCGTGGGTTCGAGTCTCGGGCTCGGACAACATGGGTATGAGAAAAGTTGCCAGTAGCGTCCCGTGGGTCATTGATTCTTCCAATGGTTTTCCCGTGTTCATCCTCCACCAGATAAACTGGCCGCCATGTACAGACTAGCACGGGCTGAAAATTGGGGTTAAATCCGGAACAAAAGCATTTCACAACACGTTCTCATAACTTATATAAAGCTCTCTCGTTGTGTAATATGTCTGACTAATTTGTTTTCACTAGCACATGTTGGAACCGATGATTGAATCTAGGACCGCATAGTTGTAAACCAAGCGCGTTATCTGGGAGACTTTTGACCTGATTGCATTCTATATGGTTTAAAGATCTCGTGGTTATTCGTGCTATAAGTACTGAATGACAGTGGTAACATTACAGTCAGAAAATAATGCCCCAACATATTCTAATTAAATGTTAATTTTTGTCGGAACATGACAAATTATACATATATTTGGAAATAAATTTGTGTTCCATGGTCGACGAGATTGGAAATTGTAATTTATATGCATTTTAATTAGTTGTTCTGTTTGACTTATTATGAATCATTTAATGTGTTTGTCTGTGTAGTAGAATTTCAAACTTATTCTTTCTTTCCTCTGATTCGGCACAAAATACCTATATAATGTTATGTATGTACCGACAGCTTAATGCTGGACGCATGCTATGTCTAGGCATAGCGTGACTATAAAGTATCTACAGGAAAGATGAATGTAATTAAGCCCTCACAGATAAAACTTTAATTTTTCAAACTGACCTCAGGACCAATATTCCCAACTCTCCAGTTATGTTATTCATATTTAACAGACACACTTATATTTCGTCTTGGCCTTCTTTTATTATTTTTGTTCATATACATATGATAAGCTCCTCCATTCAACATCGCTGTGCAATCTCAATGACAACTTTGCTACATGCTATTACATGCTATTACTCTTGCATCGTCGGTTAGTACTTTTCTCAAGTACCAGCCTTATTATTGTGTGTTTCTATCTCCGTCTTTTGAAAAGGTCGATCTTTACAAAGCAGAATTATAGGGAAGTTGTCGGCATCGAAGATATCTGCATGTTAAATGATGTTTAGGATGAATTTTCCAATATAAAAAATCAATTAATCTAGAATCCTTAAACATCAAAAACATTGGGAAAAAGTTATCTAAATATGTCAGTATTTGATCATGTCCGGGGGTGGGCGTGATAGTACAGTTGGACGAGCGTCGGATTCTCAATCAGAGGGTCAAGGGTTCGATTCCGGCAAGGCCGACTCTGGTTGACTTCCTCAATGAGTTCATTTAGGGGGCATGATGTGTTATAATACAGTTTAAACCAAGCTATCCAACCATCCAAGAAAGCAATTGATACTGTCCTCCCCATTTGATTTTTTCCTGGTTTTCTTTTTAGATATTAAGAAACACGTGTTTGCATCAAAATACAGAAATAAAGCCAAATATGTATGGGGTTTTAAAAAATAAAAAAAAAACTGTTTTAATTTCTTTCTTTACTAGTACAGAAAACACGCAACATCATTATTTCACAAGGTACCTAGACACTCGAGTCAAACATTTATTTTTTCTAAAGACATGAAGACCGTACAATATGTTGTCGATCCACAGCATTCGCCAGTTTCCTATTCCTACCACCGAAGAAACTCACTTTCGATCGTATAAAAGAAATGAAAGACGGGGAATAAATTTTATATCTTACGAACTTCAGTTTACACTGTGGAGACCTTCGATGCCTGATCATCTTTAATAAATCCTGGAATCACTGTAAGACACTCTTCGGTTTTATTCGGTATCTTCAACATCCTGTGTCTACGTCGTGCACTTTGGAATGCTTCACTGATGGAGGATCTGAATTTCGTCTTTTACGTACCCGAACATCAGAGAGTTCTTTATCATTATATTTCAAGTCATTGTTAGAGAGTACTTTATCCACTGATGTACTATTTGGTGCTGAAGATTCGACCTCTTCTGTGTGGCCTCTATTGTTCTCTTCCCCTTTTACTGGTGTTGTTTTCTTTCTTTTGCCCTGAGCTATGCCTTTCCTCAATGTCTGATCAGCTTTAATAAATCCGGGAGTCACGGTAGGACACCCTTCGGTTTTATTCGGTATCTTCGGTGTCACTGATGTTGAAGCGAATCTTCTTGTGTCTACGTCGTGCAGTTTGGAATGCGTCACTGAGAGAGGATCTGAATTCCTTCTTTTAAGTACTGGTGTACTATTTGGTGATAAAGATGCAGCTTCTTCGGCGTGGTATCTATTGTTATCTTCCGCTTTTGCTGATTTTGGTTTCTTCATTTTACCCTGAGCAACACCTTTCTTCAAGATTGGTCCATGTTTGTGCAGCTGCAAAACTGGCCACACTACATATGCTATGTAAGGGCCATTTGCCGTGTAGCTGCGATAAATATCTTCATTGAAAAGAATACCAGATTCCGACGTAAGATGCATGGGTGGGTTCTTTATGCACATAAGCCAACACACTCTAGAACATTCTGATATGTATTCCTTACAGAGTTTGCGTATCTTTTCATCCACATTTCCCCTTAGCCTTTGCTTGATATCCTACAGATACAAGAATTATCATTTAATCGTTGTAAATCGTGATTGATTGGTTGATATATTTTCACAATACAAAGTAGTTGCATGGTTATCCTTGAAATTATGCCCTTATTAATACAAATGTAAATCATAATAAGTTAGAATTCTGCCCGTGAGCCAAAAGGATGCTGAATTTGTGAACTTTGTATTTTAGTTTTGCCCATTTGTGATAAAGAAAATACAATGTTTGACTGATTAAATATATTTACATTCGTTTGGTGAAGAGTCGTGAGATGTAGTTGGAGTACCGTTCTTTTCGTTGAAAATGGTAATATGTGTCTTAAAGATAGATTTAGACATTACCCATTTTTAAAGCTAATGCGAATATGTTATAATATGATTAAAATTAATAAGATATCGTTCACTGATCTATGCTATTTCTAATGGCATAGGTACTCAGGTCACAATAATTTCTCATTTTCAGTTACCGGGTTGTTCATACTAAATAATTAACACTTTTCTATATGTGTTTAACTTACCTTTTTCACATCATTCATAGACATAGTGTAATTCTGTCCTCTGAAATCCCTTATGGTATACATGACCTGTCCTCTGAAAACACCATAATGTTCATCTCCATTGCTCTGAAAGTATCAATACACTCATGGTATAGTTGAAACTGTGGTTATAGCCCTCCAGGCTTCTATTTATAAATTGTGTATTGTATAAACATCCGTGAATATAGTCACATACATACGAAATCATTAAGACAGAAGATAATTAACGAAGAGCACACATTGATATTTGAATGATAGCAAAATAAGAAGGTAGACCCATATAGACTGAATATAACCAGCTTGGTTACTAGCTAAACTTGGCGATGCAATATAACCAGTTCTTTGATGACAGAAAATGATCGAAAGAAAACACTATAACATTTCGCAAACGGCCTACATAAAAATCCCAGTCTTTCGAACAATCTATTAGCCTTTTAATTCCTTCAAAGTTCTTGACTCAAAGCAATCTGGCCAAAAGTAATGAAAGCAGCCAAAATAGTTCTTTTCTCTGTGACATTCATGTTTGATCATCTGTTAGATTGTTATGCTATAGGAATAAGCAAAAAAGGTTGGATCGATGGGATAAGACAAATTTATTTCAATGTATTACCTTTCAATGTCATTGTTACTAGTAATAGAAATTTGTTAAAATGTTATGGCGGAGATCAATCTGTTTATGCATGAATTTTTGCGCAGCTGTCATTTCTGAACACTGTCTGAATAGATATAAAATACTTTCAATCTTTTTAACAATTACCTAACACAAAACCGATAAAAGTAGAATCACAAGCTATGACAATGTGGTTATTACAAATAATATATGAATAAAATATGCATGTTTCTTGCCCGATAACTGCTGTCGGAGTCGGAAGTTGAATATTCCGTTATAAAGATAAAATTTATCACTGGACACATTTAATGAGCATCGTTGTAACGAGAGTTGACTGTATTTAGTTTCATTCAAAAAAATGATTTGGCTAAGAATATCCTAGATATTAAATTAAACGTAATCACTATGCTTACCGCATATTCTTTACCCATATACAATGCAAGTGCTGCGTGCATCTGTTGGTCTAAACTTTCTGACTTGGACAGACAAGTATCATATATCATCTACAAGAACACAAGCAGAGTCTCTTTATTGTGTATCCTACATGGCAATAAAGGAAACAACTGCCTAAAATGCGGAAAGATATAATGTTTATTTTTATATTTCAACTTATACATTAATCTTTTCGATGTATACAAAATAGCTACATTATGTAAACTAATCACATATGGACTTCAGAAATTTGAATCTCGGATTTATAAGTATTTAATATAGGATATTTGGAAATTCAAACTCACATATCAAATCTTCGATTCTTACAAAATTATCATACTGATTTAAATGTCTAATTTCTAATTTTTTTTAAATCAAGAATATAAATGTCAATATCCAGTTGCATGCATTTGGAGACTGGGGAATTGAATCTCCTATTTTAAAATATGAAGATATTCAGTGAAGATCTACATTTAATTGTCGAAGTCCCAAATACATGAATATTGGAAAATAAGAAACGTGATACTGTTTTGAGATTTATAATATGTAACTATTTTACACTAGGAACTAGAGATATCAATGTCAAATCAGCAAATATTTGGATTTTGGAAGTAGGAGATCGAATGTCAAATATGTACGTATTTAGTATTTGGAAAATATAGATTTGAAGGCGAATTTGCTGCGATATATTGACAACGACCAATATAAAAATTACACTGGCTTAATATTGCGGATAGCAAAAGAAATTAATTTTCAATCTTGTTGAGCAGGGGACAGTTAAAAAATCCCAAAAATGCGAGAACACAAAGAGAATGGGATGGCAGTATCATCCAATTATAATGAAGTTTTGTTTCCTTTATAAGAATGAATCTATCTATCTATCTATCTATCCTGATTATCAACTGTTTTCCCCACATTTTTGTTTCATTTAATAACAGATCAGATTAGTTTCAAAAGTTGACATTAGCACATTAACACTGATTTTTGATCAACATTTTTCATACATTCATACACAATAGAAACTTATGGAAAAAATACTTAGCTTTACATCTTCCAACAGGATGGCACTCTAGTATATTTTACCTGAACAATATTTAATAAGGAAAAGATGACGTCTTTATCTTTCATGTTCAGCTTCTTTGTCAGGAGTTGAAAACTGTCTGTCCATTGGTTGTCGTATAGCTCTGAGAATTGTTCTACCAGCTTCTCGGGTCGGTTACCATCACTGAGATCCGTAACGTTAGGATTGCCATCCCTCAGTTTGATCGAAGCGTTTTCGCTAAATCTAGAGCAAGGAATAATACATGCAATAACATTACACTATAATACTACAAAACAGGCGTTGAGGGTGATAGGAGCATAGCTCAAGGTCAAAGCGGTCTTTTAGGTGCTCTGTTTGCTGGGTTTACTTTCCATTTCCGATGTGTGTAAGAGCATATCACCCTTCCAAGATCGTTAGTTTTCTTCGGCTACCCACCTGCTGGTCAACACATGCGCCTACATCTGCTCACCAACACCAAGACCTACTAACCAATAACAACGTCTATGAACCAGCACCTTCACCTATTAACAGAGATGCAAGGATGGGATGTAAATTGGGTGTGGGTAAATAGAAATCAAACGTTTATGAATAAAACCAAAACCCTACCACCCTAATCCGACAGTCCCTACAATATTTATAAATTAAAACTCGTACAACCCTAAAACCTCTGTAATTAAAACTACTCAAGTGGGTGAAATGATTATGAATGTTGACACCACTCACATGCTGTTATCATTCATTCATATACTATCACCCATCAAAAGACAGAAGTGGGGGGGGGTCTAAGTAACTGTATGAAGATGAAACAATAGACAAAATACAGATTAAAAACAAACACATACAACATGCAACACATACCATCTGGAAATATTGGAGCACATTATTTATTTCTGAGAAATCTAAGAGGCTCTGGAAAGGGTCTTTGTGCGATCTTACAGATATCGAGAAGAATTACACCTCACGGATGGGCTCTGTAACACGAACACATCTGACCGAAGCTGTTGCATCTCCTGTGGGAGACCGAGAGTCTTTCATTTGGAACCGCGACTTCCATCGCTCAATCTTCCGTTTGCAGGATCAGGGGTTGCTCGCTGCTGATATTAATTAATTTGCTGCAGATATTCCTCTATCCGATGCTGTTCTTTAAATTCATCGATTGACTTTAAGATTTTAAGTACAGTGTACAGAAAAGAACGAGAGGGAGCATATGAAAGAACATTACATATAGTTTAAAATTCATCAGTACCCATAAAAGAGAGAGAGAGAGAGAGAGAGAGAGAGAGAGAGAGATGCAAATGGCGTACATGAACAGAATGAATTGAACCAAGAAGTAAATCAACCAAAATACTTTGTCACAATCAACACCTTTTTTTAATAATAAACACCGCTAAATGAAACGTGAACAGGAAACACACATTCAGAGTAAATGCTGCGGTAATCTCTCCTCTTCGTGCAAACTATCTTCATTCAAAAATTCAAATACAAGTATAAATCACAACTATTTCATGCTCAATATATAAATAAACATCAACGAAATAAAAAGGTTGACAATATTCTGTAATTAATTGTGGGTTCTAATGATCTTGGACAGTTTCATTTTGCCATTGATAGACCGTATGTTTCTGAGCTAAAGAAAGCAGATATCCACAATGGGGACGAATCAACATTCCTATAATTTCATCGCTTCTAGCAAGAATCAACATTCCTATAATTTCATCGCTTCTAGCAAAGCAACGTCCAAAACAAGTCATCAAGGGTTCTTATGGGGTTTGGAGACTTAGTTGTTGATGAAGATGCACACCATATTGTCCACACTCCATCAGATCTGATCTTTGTTATCTCACGTTGTTGAACTGAGTGGAATTCATTCCCATTATGTCTGTAATAACGTCTCAGATAGGACGTAATTGATATGAATTAAAACATTTCACACTATGATCGCTCGGAATGTAGATAACCACCCAATTGATTCCTTGTAGATGACTGTCGTCCATATACCACTGTACTCCAGGGAGCCACATCAGGCGGAAATAAAGAAGCTCCAAGGTATTTATTCCCTTCTCAAAGGTTATGCTAAGCAATGATTCCACACTAGACTTTTCTTTGAAGAGGTCTGTCAATAAGTTGAACAATGGAATGTATTGGTAACATGCTGCAAGACAGCTTCGATGCGTTCCACTCTTTCAAGATCCTAACATCATTAAACATTTGTTGTACTGCATTCTATTAGGATCAATGACTTAACAACCAATAGAATGTTCTCGAACCTGATTATTTCAGACGAGTAAAGAGTAAATCAAGATACCAATGCTTGCTCTTTATTTTGCCATTGACACCTATGTGTATAAAAGTATTTTTATCTTGTTTGCATTGTTGTTATTGCTTTTGTTACTCTCTTTGTTTTCTTTTCTTTCGCTTTCTTTCAGATTTTTTTATTGTCTTCTCCAACACTTATTTGAAATTATGCTGCGGTTTCTGTTCGTGATCGTCATCCATGTCTACAACTTCCTGTTCCATTTCATAATAATCAAGGATCCGAGACTGACACATGTGATTTCAAGGACATTGTCAGATTCTGCAAACAATATATCTTTCAATGTCCTGATTTTAAAGGGTGGAAATATCATTTCTAAATGCCTTGTTCTGGAATGTAATCAAATCTCACAAACAACATCCTCCCGCGTACTCATCGTGCTGTTGGTTTCAAATTGTCCCGTGGTTCCAAGAAATGTCAAACAAAATCATACGCATTCTTCTGGGCAAAGTTAAGTTCAAAAGGGTCTGGATGTGATGGTAAATGTTTTCACTTCGACTCATCATATGGGAAAATTGGCTGTGCTTCTGGTCAAAGTTTTGACCGATGTTGTTGCCAGTTTTTGGCAAGACGTCGACACGTTGCTCGTAAAGTCTGGATCATTAAAGAAAGAAAACACGGTGTTGCTTAGATTCAATGTCAGATGTACATTCATGCCATTCATCAAATGCATGTCTTCAACCTCAGGTCTAACTGTAAACGATCCATTATTTTTTAACTACGCCTTTATTTCACCTTCTTTTCTCAGTCGTTAATTCCTACATTGTAAGGGTCGTCATTTACTTTCAATTCCGTTTCCTTGACAACACCAATCGTGTCGTGTTTCCACACCATTAAAGCATTGACGTGTATGTACATGTATTCTTTTCCATAAGTCATGATCTTGTCTAACATCGACGACTGGATTTTGTTGTCGATTATGATGACGTTCACTTTCAGGTGCAAGCAATTGTTATTCAGATCGACGCAATTATCAATTTGATGCCTTTTATGTGGTCAGAGAAGATATGTGGAAAAGTTCTACACACTGTGATTCTTACATTCTCAACATCGTTGGACGCATGCCAGACAATATAAGTTAAATGCTTAAACGTTAGCAAGAATCTCAGCGCATCAATTTTTCATAATTAAAATAAGTCCAGGATTCTAACGGGTCCTGGCCTCTTATTCTTTTTCGTGGGTTTTCTGTGAAGCCTTAGAGGGTTTCGATATTTTTTTGCGTTGTCCTTGCTGCTGCCAGGAGGAAGACTCATTGGATTCAACAGGAGTGTGAACTGAATTGATAGAGCTTCTCTAGGTCTCGAGGTCTCTTTGTCTGTGTGAAAGCGTGTTTCCTGAATCTAGTGACATTGTTAGTCAAAGAGCACATTTTGGGTGAATTGTTTTCTTTGCGTTGAGGCAGAAATGTTTAGCGCAGGCAATCCTGGTGAGACCATAGGTTTCAAGACGTATGCATCAGTACGAAAGACCGATTTGTACATGTCATGTCCTTGTTGTGTAGTTTGCATCTCCGTATACGAAACACATGAATTGCAAGTCAGTCGATAATTATTTTCTAAAATGTAGGCCACGCTGACATTTTTTTTTTGGAGCATATACTATTTTGTTCGAGATCTCCATTTAATAATAATATTTACACCGTCTAAATACCATTTATTGACAGGAAAATAATGCGGACGCACACAATCTCATTGAACGTGATATATTAGCAACGGAACAGTTGTGGTTCCCAAGTAAATTGTACTCGATGGCATGGGAGTATACACACAGACATCAGTTTTATGCACTTTGTGTTATACGATATGGTATCGAAAATACATTAATAATCGTGATTGTTACTATCTTTTGTCTATCAAGTTATATTTGAGTTTACACGCAGAATAGCAAACACACTAGACGATAATGTGTTGGGCAACCTGTTGCTGTCGGAAAAACATTCATTTCTTGATAACGAGAAGGTAGTTAATAGTAGACCAGTACACTAGTTTCGTTTTGTCAATTCTCTTGTCAAATTTATTGTTGAAATTAGTTGAAACGCATTGATGATATGTCAAGCATTACTATCGTACCATCCAGGAGTTCTCGTGTCATGCACTTTCAATCCGGGATTAACATGCACTAGTGCTATTGTTTCATAATAGCCAGGATCATGTATGTCTCAGTGTTATTGTACGTGTTTGCTGTGTCTTTCTACGACGCAAAGAGATATAAATGTTCTTGAAGTTACTTTCAAATTGGCCTAAACTTCAAATATAATCCTGGGAAACTGAATGATTTTATTTTCCTGTCTATCTTGATTCTCGCGGTCTAGGAGAGAAAGAAGAGGATGGTGATGGATATGGAACAATGACTTCCTCTACAAACTCACTATTGTGAACTTCTTTCCAAAGGTCTCTGATGATGTTATGACGCAACGTCGTAGCTTTGGTTCTGTTTCGTCTATGTAATGGAGTGATCTTTTTGAGATAGCAGAGAATATACATTGGATTGGACAAGGGTATTTCTCTTTTGTCTTTATATATCGAGTCACTACGTGAGATGATATTATTTTTTACTTAGAGTTTCAACCTCTGAAGATACCTATACACATAAAATCGCACCGTTAATTAAAAATTTACAGAAAGTGATTTAAATGTACTAGTCGCCAGTCGTGATTTACAGGGCGATTCTAAACTATTCCTCTCGAGACAAAAATGAAGATAATTGTTGTGTTAGAAGATGCCATTAGTTCAAAATTGTTAGCCACTGCAGCAGCAGTAGTGTTGTTGCTACTTTAATAACAATCCAGTACAGGAGCTCCACAACACATAGATTTGGTATTTAATTCAGCTATTCATACAGCACTTTGCTTATTCGGCACTTGTGAATCGTCGAAACGTTTTGATAGGTAGAAACTCAAATTAAGCTTTGATTTGTGGCTAGTCTGCATAATGGGGCTTGTTTACCCATTGTGTCATTTGTTCTTACGTCAAATCAGGCTCTGTAAACTCCTCAATGCATATTTTCAGCAAGCTGTTCGATCCAGAGTACAATATGTATGGAAAATCAACTCGGACAAGCACACGCATCCTACACACTGCTCTGCTTAAATGACCGATGGACAGTAATAGGCTACGAAGAAGAAAACAAAGAGGTTTGGGACAGGTTAACAATATTTTGTCCCCGCCCTCTGTGACCCTTTTCACGGTCAGTCAGATCTCTCAGCAACAGATATAATACCCCAATATTGCCAAATGGTATGTTTTATATTTGATGATTTGTCTGTCTTTTTTCCTAATGTTTAATCTTCACTAAAGGAACTTAAACTCTTAGTTCGTTTCAAGAGGGGTTACAGAGTTATAGGGATATACGGGATAATCAGGAATTTTAGTTGTTGTTATGTATATTTAATTTAATTAATTGTTTGTTAGTATTAAATTTTTTCATTAGATGCTATTGTAAGGTAACTTTGTTTACTGTATTTGACATTTTCCAGAAATTCAGTTTAGTTCTGTTTGACCTGACTATTATAATAATAGAAACACTGTATCTAATTTTTCTGACCTTAATTCAGAAACAGTAGCAGTTCTCGTAAACACCTTTTTTGAAAAAAAAATTTTAATTCTTTCCCAGAGTAAGATCCATTTGATTTGAGTTAAGGCTATACTGGGAGTACGTGATGTTAGGCATGTAAAAAGCGTCTGTTTTGTTCTGGAACGATGATCATGTGGCCCTCATCCGGGAATCTGTTTTGTGTCTTAAACTTGTGTATAACTGCTATCTTTATAGAGATTTGTTCATTCGGGCTCCAAACCATTGACACTTAAAGGTGTTTTGTTGTGACCAGTTTGAGTTGAAATTCTATTTTATGGAATACAAGTGATTCTTTTCCCTGGAAAAATATAAGTGCTCCTACGAAATTCTTGGATAAAGATATTTACTGAAATTTATTCGGAATTCAAAACTGGAATAATATTTTCTGTGATTCAACAAGGAACTGTTGACACATCTACAGTCTGAAGGTTACGACAGACGTCATCGCCTTCCATTTTGGATTTCATCGGGACTCGAACTCAGATTCATTTAGGACTTTTAAATAATAGGACTTCTATTTTTTTAATTCTTGGATTAATTTTGGATTTGATTAGTAAACCGTAAGTTCTTTTTCTCAATTTGCCTTGGTTTTCTAGGGAAATAAATTATTTGTTAAATTTTACAAAGCTTGTTGTCTTCACTCTTTTCTGTTACGTTTTGTAAGAGCCTAAATTCGTAACAATTGTTTTTACTGAAGTTTGGTTTCTGTTTACCAACTTTAGTTAGTAAGTGTAGGTGCTGGTTAATAGATGTAGATGCTGTATAGTAGTTGTGGATGCTGATCGGTATATTTATTTGTAGGTAAGTAAATGTAGATTTTTGTGCATTATCTTTTCCCGTGATCCCGTGACATACGTTAATCCTTAGGACATTTTTAACATTGCATTTCCCCTCCATCGAATACCATACACATACATTTCCCCTTGATCACACACCGTCCCATTACATTTCACAGATATAAATTTGTCACATTACATTTCCTATTCACGCCATACAGTACCCCGATGTAAAGCTCTTAAGCCAATATAGTTTTATTTCAAGATGCCGAAATGTTAATTCAAACTAATCCCATACAGTTGCTTTGGACCGAGTATCTTTCCCATTATTACTGATGACGAACGTTTGGCATCATTCTCTAGATTTTACTACAAATTTTAAGTATTGCTGTCTCCAAAGACTAAAAATATATTTAAAATTATACTATAATGATAATAATTATAATAAATAAAATCCAACCCTTTCATGTTTGTGCGCACTTACCTGTCTAATAAAGATTGCTTTTCTAACTTAAGTGTTGCAACAGTTTCTTCAAGATGCTGTACTTTTCTTTCCAGTTTTTCAAGTTTCTGTTGCTTATGAAGGCTGAAAGAAAATAACGTCTCATATTTGTCTTGGTTTAGTTTTTCCTTGTATTCATCATTGCTGTCTGTTTATCAGTGCTTGAGATTCAGATAAAAGTGTATCGACATTACGGTGATTTAATAAAAGCTTGATTTAATATTTCTCTCAAATTTGAAATGAAAATTATGATTTTAGTAATAATTAAAGGAAATCTTAATTTATCCTACAAAATGGTAACTTTATATGAAAGAAACTATCACTACTACTACTACTAATACTAATACTAATAATAATAATAATAATAATAATAATATCGTCTGCAGAAACGTTGACAGGCATAATATACATTGTTCTACTTGTAAACGCTAATCTCTAAAACGCAAAGAAAAAGGAAAGTAAAACAAACTACATTAACCTTGCAAGAGAACGTCAAAAGATCTTTATAAAAAAATAGACATTTTGCACTAATTCTAGTGGGACTACTCGAAGTAATACCAAACGGCTCAGATTCAGCATGAAAAAAAAAGAAATAATAATTACAGAAGGCCTTAACACAGAGCAACGTTCACATGGACAGCAATAATGCCAGTCAAAATCCTTGAGATCTTTTAATCATAGTCAGTAGCTTGACATTAAGAAAAGAAAACAGTTCGCAGCCACCACCACTCGGCCCCAAATAAGCCAAAACAATTGCCAGGCATTAAAGGTAAGTCTTTAAGTGAAAACCTCATGCTGATATAACCATTATTGCAGGAGAATCAGTGATGAGTAAATATTCCAGCTGGCCATGTAATGGTCGCTTTGGATAGCTTAGATGTACCATTTTCATATTGGACCAAGTAGACATAATAATTGTTTTCAGGAAAAATTGCATGTTGATAGGACAATCCATTCTGGAGGATATTGATAACAAGATTTTCAAGATGGACGCTGCGGCAGCCATATTGGACATCCGATTGGTATCATTTTAATATAGCGCTATTTTGGCATCATAAGAACTCTTATGGTGAAAACCACGTGTCAATTAAACGTTTCGTGCAGGAAAAGTAGCGCTAACAATATCATCAAGACGGATGTTGGGGAGACCACATTGGACATTAGATCGGCATCAGTTTCATTTACGACTAAGACGACATCATACAGCGTCTTTCATTGAAACCCTATGTTAGCATGACCATCCGTTCTGGGAGAAGTAGCGATTGCAGAATTTAATTTCAATATGGCAAGCATACTGGACGTAGCATTGGCACCATATTCATTTAGGACCACCTAGAATGTGAAATTTTATAGCAACAATCCAGTTACGTTTGGAATATTAGCGATATCAAACGTGTGCTAAGGAAAGGAAGGACTTCGGAGAACAGACCATCCCATGAGCTATTCTGGTAGATCACCAAAAGAGCTAAATATAGAACAAATGATAACGGTTGTGAAATTGTAATAATAATAAGAAGAAGAAGAAGGAGAAAAAGTGTGTGTGTGTGTGTGTGTGTGTGTGTGTGTGTGTGTGTGTGTGTGTGTGTGTGTGATTTGGATTTTTAACATAGCTTTAATAAAATATTCAGCTATATCGCTACGATGTCTGCAGTGTGGCAGTTTATAGTGATGTCTAGCACTGGAGCATCATATCGGAGACATGTAGCACTAAGTCCCATTAGGTCCCAAATGTAAGTTATATTATCCTGACACCAAGTCGACCCGTCCTAACACTAACTTTTTAATGCGGAATGCATAGAGAGGCAGCTGTGAGTACCATTTTTAAAAGTCTTTCGTTTGACTCGGCCGGGGTTAAAACCCGCGACCTCCCGCATCCGAAGCGGACTGTCTAACCACTAGGCTACCGGAGTGGTCGAAGAAGAATAAGAAGACGAAGAAGAAGCAGTAGTAGAAGAATGCTAGCGGTACATAGCAAATCTTATTTCGCTCGGTGAACATGTCAAAATGAGTCCTTGTTAAGGGAGCACAATTATTACTTGGATATGTTTAATTCGCCTTAATAAAAGAGGAAGTCTAAGAAGAAATATATATATATATATATATATATATATATATATATATATATATATATATATATATATATATATATATATATATATATATATATATCTGTCTCTGTGTGTGTGTCGGGGTGTGTCTGTGTGTGTCTCTATGTGTGCGCCGGGGCCGTAAACTGGTCTTGGAGTCAGTTTGTACAAATTGCTCAGAACTGTTTACCAAATCAATAACCATCGCTGATACGTCTGTCATGATCCAAATCAAACTTATTAATGTGCATGGTAAGATGTACTTTATATTATCTTATTTCTAGTCAGGGTACTCAAACTAAGCTTCATTTTCGTGATGTAGATAGCTGTTGGATTTTGCAAGTGTTCCAAAGCAAATGTTTTTCCTTCAATTTATTCTTTGCGAAGTTAATGGTTTCTAATACTTGTAATATAGAAAACTATAATGTTTGAATTTTGGAGATTAGAAATGTTTAGGCACGTGCTATCAATATTATTTATAGGGGGTGGATGATATTGACGATAGCTAGTCTGGGAGACTTGATATTCACGGCGGAAGGCGTGAGATTGTTTAATGATCATGCCAATATGTATATATAGCTGCATTGCATCATTTCATTTTGTTTTTATTTATCTGATTATGAACCCATAGTAGATAGAAGGCTTATTTTTGAAAAAATGAATCCTAAGAACTGAGAAGTGGGCTTTTCACATTCACTTAGTTTTCAAAATGTTGTCTTCTTATATAAGCTAAGAATGACGTAGTAGTCGGTCTCCCTCCCCCCACCCCCGTCCTGGCGTTTTTGTTGATGTACTAATAAGTTACAGATAATAGTTATATTCTATAAAATGGTATCTGAAATACTATTTTACAAATGTGCTTTAACGTAAATGGGATGTTAGTAAAAATTAATCGGCGCCATGCCAGTAATAAGTTAAATCATAAGCAGTTATCTTTTCCTTATCTGACTTGGCCAGCAAGGGGGTTTGTCTACCAGTATAGTTAGGAGAGTTAATAATGACGAATTATGATCATTCTGTAAACAAAACCCAATGGATTACAACACAATAAATAGCAACAACACCATCAACATCCTTCTCATCGTCATCGTAATATGACAAAAAAGGCAGCAAGAACACAATCCCTACAACAATATTTATTGTTGCTGCAATATATAAAACAATTTTTATTTTACATTTTTTTGTCTGTCTCTTTGTCATTTATACAGTCTTTTGAAGCTTTAACGACATTTGTTTTATTATTGTAAAATATGGTTCCTGTATATACAGTGTGTGTGTGTGTGTGTGTGTGTGTGTGTGTGTGTGTGTGTGTGTGATAGGCATCAGGGAAACCTATGCTAGCATATTACTGCCAAGTTTTCTTAAGAAAACAACCAAACTCTATAATATTTTTCAAGAACTCTCTTCGATAAGAGTATTTTTTATATTATGCTACTCAGGAAATCCGGTATAAAAGTCAAATATTCTTACTTGTTTGAGATATTCTCCAAGGCATGTCCAACAGGCAAACTGGATCGTCCCAATTCAGGGGCCTTTGCAAAAAAAGTGGTAGGATTTTGAAAGTTGTATGTATGTATGTATGTATGTATGTATGTATGAGCGCACGCACACACGCACTTAGGTACGTAAGTATGTATGTAGTTAGGTTCGTAGGTAGGTTCGTAGGTAGGTAGGTACTTTCGTACGTACGTTCGTAGTTACGTATATATGGATCCATGCATGCCATGCATGTGAATGCATGTACATACCTATGTACCTATGTCTGTATGTCCACGAACTTCATACCTATCAACCTAAATACATACATACATACCTGCATACATACATACATACATACATACAAGCAGAGATACATGCATTCACACACCTACGAGAAATTGTGCGAGGAGAAAGAGAGATATAATACATACGCATACATACATAAATATACTTGTTTTGCGAGGCGGAAGTATATTATTATAGCAAAGTTGGATAGACAATTAATGGTAGAATTGTACATATAACACCACTATTTATCTGCATATATTGCATAACTTTACTTACTTTTGAAACAAACTTTCATCTAAGTGGCTAATGAAGAGAATGAGAAACACTTGTAGATGTTCAATAGATGCTCATGAAAGAAAACCAATAAAGTGTAAGAAAGCGAACTCAATGGTCATGATGTAAAGAATGTCTCTACTGCTAGTGAATTCAACAAACGTAAGCCATTTCTTTGGCAGTCTATTAATCAATACTACGATTACATGCATGTTTAAGTCCATCGTGATTTCCTACTCAGACCTAAGTTATTCATGTGAAATAGCAAAGGACGAAACAGATGATGAATAGTAAATTCTAGCACTGCATCTTAGCTATGCAGCCAATAAAAGCAAGAAACGACAACTTGAAGGGGTGGTAAAGAATCGATATTAGGATTGTATTTCTGGCACCGGTTATGAACTATAAAATCAATAAGAAGTGGAACTACGTTCAAACCTGCTTTATATGTTACCTCTGCGAGGTACGTTATGTTTCATAAACTCAGATGAAACATCTCTTGAGAGAATTGATTTACACATAGTCATCCATGAACAGAAAATAAATCTTTCTTCTTGAAGTTTAAGACTTAAAATGTCTCTCTTGTTCCATAACTATTAGCATCAGAATTTCTTAAGACTATCCTGAGTATGTGCTCGATTATAGTAGTTCCGTTAAAGGACCATTACTGCATAATATGAAGAACAAAATATTCCAGAAAACTTTCGGGTATTGTAGTCCTTGTAAACACACGATTTCTCTCCCATAAGGTAGTTTACATAGGTAATCGAAATCCAAATTTCAGATTTTCGTTTTTGAGTTTATCAACGGCGCATAGTAATATGTTACTCATAGTCGAACAACTGCGGCTGTTACCGTAGAGGCTGATGCTTTTGTGTAAACAGCGTGGCGAAGACCAAGATCCCAGAAGAAGAAATGTGTTTTGTAGAAATACGTCAGTTCAGATGACTGTCATCCCTGTGCAAATTTTAAAAAGGTGGAGATTATGTATTTATGTATTTATGCCTGTCTGTCTGTCCTTCCATTAGCAATGCAGTTTATCTCCTTCACTATTAAAGACACGAACTTGAAATTTTGGGATAAGATCCCGGGGGTCTATAGATGTATATTGTGGCTTTAAAATTTCATATAGCTCTTGGTATGGGAAAAGTTTCTGTGAATGTTTAATGTTTGTTAAAATCAAATAATATAAGGGCTTGTAGGTAGAGGTCTGATTTTGGTTTGTGTCATCTTCGAGACCATATCTGATTCTTTCAAAGTATATTTCATTAACCCCAATAAAATTAACTTCATTTTATGAAAAGTGGTCAAAACTTGCAGCCTGGCGCTATATGGAATTCACTTTGTCCAGCTATCGCTTATTAATATTAAACTTTCACTAAGGGTGGACGTGGGATAAATACCCGTTTTCCTTGCAGATAAACAGATACAGGGCTCATTGTCTCATTCTTCAATTTTACGAGAGAGAGAGAGAGAGAGAGAGAGAGAGAGAGAGAGAGAGAGAGAGAGAGAGAGATGTGATAACGTAAACTTCCAATCGGTACCACTTTCAAATGACTCCCGTGATCTAATTAAACGAGAATTTTACTTCCTTATCCAATGCTCTAAAACTGCGTATAAAAGCCGTTTAAGTTCCAGGAGAATAAATTACCATGTATTTAAATGCTTTCATCCCATGGGAAAAGGCAGTAGATGCTGTTTTATTATGACATAAATTAATTTGAAAGTATAAACATCCACCCGTGCCACTTGCGCCAGAGATTAACAGCTTGATTTGTCACGTGACCATGACATGTCGACAAGCTCCGTTTTTAGACACGGAAACCCCTATGTACGTCGAAGATTAACGTCCTTTAACAATTTACAGCCTTTCTAGGTCAAACACAGGATTAATTTCAATAGTTTTCGACACTTTGAATCTAACAGAAGCAAAGAAAGAAAAATTTTAACAGTTCATGCAGTTGTGCTCCTTCAAGCAGCTCGACGATACAAATCTTGTACGAATTACGTTTCTAGCCCCCACCCCACCCCTTTCATACAATAGTGTATACATAAATATTTACTTAGCGGTAATCTATATTAAGAGCAAATTATATACACTTTTTTCGGGGGTACCTTTTTGGGGTAGGTTTGACGTTAGTTCTACTGACCAAATGTCAAAGGATTGTGTAAGTCTTACACTTGTAACTCTCGGAGTATACTGTTCTCTCCAGTCATTAGCAACAGTGTTTTTGATCCGGCTGTAGACTTTACCCATCTGTACATGCGGATTAATAGCACTCTCTTTAAAGAAAGAAATGAAAAATATTGCTATGAGTATTCTTATGACACATGGCCTTGAATTAAATAACAGAAAGAATTGAAACAAACCATTTTAGTAACTTTAACAAGCGTTTCTTTTCTATACGATACAAAGTGAAAATTGAAGTGACCTATACAGTATTGTGGATTAAATCCCAAATTATCCTAAAAGTCCTATAGAAAGTCCAAAAATATAATGTTCCGAATGAATTCCAAATCTTAAATGTCCTGATATACCACAATGATGATATCCAGAAAGGATTTTGAAGTTCATAATAATTTAAAGTTGTGTGTATAAATCCAAAAGCTAATGAGCACTTTAGTAATTCCAATTAATATTTTAAATAAATCGTTGATAAATTAATAAATAAATATTTGAACATAATTGAAAACTCTGATAAAATTGGATTCCCACATACTGACTTTAAACGGGAATTAATTATCTGTTTATCAACTCTCTATTCATACACATTTTCACTTGCCCAAGATGTAATTCATTCCACTGGACAAATCCAGTCTAACTGTACACAAGACTGGGTCTAGAACGTTTCAAATACTCAGACAATATGTTAACGTTCTATTTATTACAACCTACAATCAGAGACAAAAGTTACAACTTGCAATTATGGACATACGATAGCACAAAATATAAATTAAATATACATAACATTATAGAACATTTCTTACGCTTTAAGGAAAGTTTATCTGCATGGGTAAGTGTCTAAAGGATATACTCCGAAAATGTCACGGTGATGACATGAAATGAATCATTGAAAGCAAAGATTTTAATTTCTAAAGTTTGTCAGCTAAATGTACTTATAGATGATTATCTTTGAATTTTCTTCACTTCAATATAATCGGTAAAACATTTGCTCGAATACATTAGCGAGACCATGCAAGGCGTAGATACTAAATAAATGGTATCTTTTACGTTGAAAGTGGCTACAGTATTGTGCAGGGTGGAGAATGTACTGTGTCGGACCAATCACGTTTCTTTACATTTTAAAATAACGTCTAATAATACACAAATAAAATCTGAAGAAACAAAAGCATCGGTCCAGCTATACTACTAAACTTATTACAAATACTAGACTACACCGACGGAAGAAAGAGCAAATGCAACGGTGTTTGCTAGGGTTTGCTAGAATTTGCTTTTGGCTCATGCCTAGACTTGCCTGAGAAAATTTTAATTCTGGCTACTCATGAATGACATTAACTGCGTCAAGCTGGAGTAAAGCATTATATCCTTTAACTCTTCCAGTTTTCAATCAATTGGATCAGCCAAAAATCACTTCTCTGAAAATAAATGTTTCCTCCGTACAGCAAGATAGTCTTTTATAATTAAAATGTTTGAATATGTCACTGATGTGCCTACTTTAAATTTAGGAGATCCAAATTTATGTTTTTAGGAAACCTTACAAAGTGATCCGTCCATTCCTTCTGCTTCAACAGGAGTAATATGCACTGATACATGATGGGTGATATTGTAACCATCAGTTAAATCTGGTTACATTTTGACTGAATTTTTTCTGCATTACTGCTTTAGGATTTTGCTCAAACTCACACACACACACACACACACACACACACACACACACACACACACAGAAAAGTATTGGATACGTTCCTTTTTCAAGTACTCCTTAACTCTTCTATTGACAAGTCTTTCCCGGATACTTTCTTTCAGACATCGTATATCTCGTCACCGGTTTTCATTGTCACCTTTTCACCTTTTTAGTCCTTGAGTGTTGTGAGAAGACATATATTACGAACAAAATGCATTTAAATAATATGGTTATGGGTGCCTGGGCAACTGGTCCCCCCCCCTCCCCGGCTACTGCCATCCGTCTCTGCGTCTGTCCCATGACTCACTTTACCCATATGCGACCCATACGATTCATGAATATTTAGTAACCAAGCAACCCACGTATGTGTTGAGTCATGGGGCAGAGGGCAGAGACGTCTGTCAGTGCTCCCAAGTGTCCAATTGACTCCAGTAGGACCAAAACCCCGGGCATTCATGCTACTCTACTTGTGTAATGGAGCAAAATTTTTCTGTCGATCTCTGTAGAACACATTTAGTTGGACACGTGTACCATTAATTAGATTTATGGAGACCTGCGCGAATTTAAATTGCCATAATGCACGGACTGGTACAGTCTCTGTCATGAGTTTAGCAATTTTTTATTAAGGCTACGTTTGTTTAAACTGAACAGGATAGGGGTCAATTTCTGATCGGTATGGAAAACTGTCATTTCTGAAAGTTATCAGGAATCAGTTGGATAATCAATGTTTGTCAGGCGAACTGCATTGTTTTCAGCCTTGTTCAGGCGGTAACTATATTTCATCCAGATTGGTCACGCTGGGAAGGGGGCGTGATTTCACATGAAACCTCCCGGTTTAATTGTGCAAATAGCAAATTTGAAATCCGTCTACGCTTTTTCTCTGAAGAGAAACGAACGTAAGAAAAAATAGACTCCGAGTGATTTAAGAAGTAAATTCACTCGTAAAATCATCCAGGGGAAGCGATTGTCTGGAAAAATTGACAGACACGGTTCTGGAAGTGAGAGCTTGGAAACACAAGGTATTTGCAGCAATCTTATGTAATTCGTTGATACTACTATGATGATTTGTTTGATTTATTTGCTTGTATTTCCATGGATTTATTTGTTTAAGTTCGTAGATTTAATTTTCTTGATATGGTATACCTGTGTTGAGTTCGTTTATCTGAGTCCGTACAATGATATTTTTCTTTATATAAACATTGACGACTCGTTTGAACGTATAGTCTCGATTATTATAGGAGATTATGTGTCTAGAATTTCATGCCTTATTTTAGTTGAGATGAGCTGCGAGAATCCGTGTGAATTCTCCGACCTATATATGAGTTCACGTATGATAACCACTTGATTGTTGTTATAAATTCCGTAGTGCAAGGAATTTCATTCATTTGTGTAATTGAGACTAGTCTGGAACCAATGTCTCGGTGGGGTGTTGAAATAGCCATTGGCCGGACCATTAATTTTGTGTAACTAGGTTGTTTACGGTCTGCCATGGCCAGTTAGACTAGATAGCCGTAGGATCTGTTTGAATTAGGATAGAATTTATCTGACATAACGAGGGGGGAGGGTATTGATCTATTCCCCTAGTATAATGTGACGGAAGATTTAGGTTGCTTACTTTTGTTTTTTTGGAAGGTGAGATAGCTCTACGTATTACAAATCCAAAGTGGACACCAAGTTGGAAAGGGCGAAAGAGGCGAGACACCTGAGAATTTGGAAAAGAAAGGGAAAAGTGGAGAAGACCCAGACTTACCGGCACAAGGAAGTCAAAAGGGATAGTCACTGTGGAATTTGGACTGAATCAAGACCATCAGGTTATGAAATTGTACAAAGCAATGTTCGATTCCACTCGATTCGATTGATGATGAGATAATTCTATCGCTTAACAGATCGGCTATTGGTATCATCATATTTGTATTTAAAATTCGTTGAATAAGTTAATTCAAAAAGAAAGAAGTGTATCTTTCAATCTTAATGCATTATCACTTTCGTTTATGAACTTTATTGTTAGGAATTTTGATTAAATTTTGTCTTTATTTGTGACGGGGGCTCGTGTTATTCTGTTCTATATACCTGCTCAGATATTTATCTATTAAACCCTTAAGTTTCACACTTTATATTGATGTTTACTCGTTCCGGGCAAATTACACGGTCGGCGATCACCTCTAGATAACGATAACCAAACCCATAACACCCACCCCCAACAAAGGTGGGAGAGGAGTCATGACAACTTGCAATGGCAGAATTTGTTGCATTTAGACAGGCAAGCCTGTGGTAGCAAACACTACAAACACTGCCAGCTAATGTGTTTTCGATTGATAACCAGTTCTCTACATAAAAATTGTTGCTTTTTTAATAATAAAATGACTGGTGGTTCTGTCTTTCCATCATATAGTACTACTATGTAACAGATCCCGCGTGGAAATTATTCAGCGACTTGCACTGTTCGATCGATATCAGACGCATTTACGTCTACTGAAACATTCAAGCGTTCAAAATCCGCGTTGATGATACGGGATTTCATTCGTTTCACTGCAGAAAATCTTATAATGTTTTTACTTGGTTGTGGCATGATTGTTAGCTGTGGCTTTTCGCTAATCCCAACACAGTAAAAGTCAAAACTGGTGAGCAGTTGTTGGGTACGGAATACATGCATGCAAAGTCTGCAGGGATATTTCTTGTTGCGATGCTTGCTGTGACGGTAAAGTAACCGAGCAAGTTTTGTTGGGTTTTTTTTTTTTATCTACACGTAGATTGATACCGATTCTGATTTTTCATTTCACTCAGCAGTAATAAATCAATCTGTGTTCGTCCATGCTGTCTATGTGGAGATTATGCCAGTGGATAAAAACATTGTCATAAGCGAATACATTAACAGCGATAGTTGGGTTAAATGTTTCAAATTTTTTTAGAGTGGCCTTGGTCACTTGCATAGGAAATTCGATATCACCAAAGTTGAGTTCGCCCAAATATTGCTGATATTTTCGAGGCATATCTTTGTGATCATCATCCGGATATAATGCGAACAAAACTGCACATTCAAAACATATGTCAAAATTCTTCACATAACTGACCTTGGCGGGACAAAGTCTCGGGTTGGTATATAAATGGATCCACGAAATGGGTAATATGGTGAATGTCAAACTGGGTGCATCTTTCGAGAGTCCATCCCGATCCTACCCTGGTGTATTTCTGTAGTGTTTCGAAGAATCGTTTCAATACTCTGCATTTTTTGCGATTCAGGATTGTGCGGGCACAGCTGTGAATCCACAGGGGGGTGGTTTTAAGTCCGTCCTGTCACGACTAAGTGGCATAACCAATTGCGCGCTAAGAACATTGTCTGCTTTTACTCCTGCGCAGCCAAAATGCTATAACACTGTTGCAATTCCAGGAATCAGATTTGTCAGCAGTTGTCGAGCGTCTTTGCCTGGGGGTGGGGATAATGGCCACTTGATTTTCCAACTCGCCACTACGTTTCTGAAATTTGAATTCTGGTATTTATGATTGTCGTGTTTTTGCACGAACATACTCAACCGCTTCATTTGCGATAGCCAATGCGAGACGACGTTTTTGTTCATCCTCTGCACGAAGACGGGTTTGCTCAAACGTGTCTAATACCGCAGGGAAGTCAGTTTTTCTAGCGCCTCTTGTTATTTAGATATTATGTTTATGTGCAAATCGTCTTTGTTGTTTAACCGTTGATGTTGTCGTTACTGTTGTTGTTGTTGTAGCAACCGGTGGTCGTGGTGATAGTTGAGGATTCCGTACAAAAAAGGGTCTCAATAATTCAAGTGTATCTACTTTCCTCACACGAATTGGTATGTATATTTCATCCTGCCGTGCAAACTGTTTTAGCTGTGGCACTATAGGCATGTATATACTAAGGGGAGGGTTAAGGACTTTCTAATTGAGAAATTGTGTCGATGGCTTGTTTTATATTGGGTATTTTGTCAGGATCAGAAACTCCGACCGCTTCAGTCCTAGTTATTATTTCATGTATTTATCTTGCTGTGGTATTTTCTTGTGCTTGTGCAGCCACATGTGTTTGTGGTTTTGATTTGTTTCTGCTCGCTTTATAGTATTCACAAACAGATCCACAATGCTGGCAAAGCTGATTACGTGATTTGACCCCGATGCCACATTTCAGACTGGGTTGTGCCCCTAATCCCGCATGTAATATTTGCGTGTGTTTTCTACAATATTCATAATGACAAGTTCTGCCACAGGGTTCGTATTTTCCAAGAGAGTCAGGTTTGCATTTGTTGCGTCCCAATGACATGTGGCTTCTTATTTACAGAAATGCGACCATTTATCTAATTTGAGGAAACACTGTTACATTTTCTGCTCTGTGTTGTTAGAAGCACTCCCACTCGTACTCTCCATGGCGAACACGAAGCTGTAAATCAACCCTTGCGAAATAAATAACTACGCCTATCTCAGAGCATCGTCAGCAAATCCTTTTTGCGGTGTTGAGTAAAACGCCTTTCAGAGTCAGGTCCGCCTCAATAACAGCAAATAAGTCATTATCGAATACGACATCAACACAATTTTTAATTTTGTCAGGTGACTGCCGCATGTACCAAACAATGTTAAACCTCCCATCGTGAATTTCATCCACTTTATGATTCACGAGATCGTCTAAACATTTTCTCATATAATTGCACTGCCTCTTTTTCACATCGTGGTATATTGCTCTGTAAATCAGACTGAGTTCGGATTTCATTCTTTAACTTACGGCTCCAAAACATATACGATATGCCGCACTTTTGTTTTAGTTTTATTTGCCTAAAAAATCTGTCCAAGTTTGTTTGTTCCATTTCTAAGGTCACTGCCAAATTTACCAACTTATCAATGAGCTCTGACTTTGTTTCGGAGAATAGGTACAACATCTTCTGCCCTTCTTTCATGAACCTGTATTATGCATTCAAACGACACAACTATCACAATTTATGTCATGTATTTGACATTCCATTCATTTGAAAGCTATACGGCACTGTTTGTAACATCCATAAATTCCTTTAGCATGTTTTGGGAATCATTAACTTAGTCAATACTCAGTATTTGTATATAATAAACGCCACAAGCATATCTTCAATACTATATTTTCTTTTCTTTTCATCAATTATAAAACCATAATATGCTATATCGCACTGTGTTGTACTCTTGTGGGATAAAGCAATACAGAGCTTTTTTGTTAATATAATACAGACAGTACATTCATTCACTGAGGTGTTTGTATTGATCGCTACCATAGGCTAGCCTATCTGAGTACAACAAACTATGCTACTGCAAGCAGAGTAGTATGAATGCCCGGGGTTTTGGTTCCATTGGACCCTTGATAGCACTGGCAGACGTGTCTGCCCTCCATCCCTTGACTCACCACGTACGTGGGTGGCATGGTTACTGAACATGCCTGAGTCGCATGGGTCGCATATAGGTAAAGTGCGTCATGTGACAGAGGCAGAGACAAATGGCAGTGACGGGGAGGGGGTTGAATGGTGACAGTGGGCCAAAATGCCCACATACTTACTACTTCTTGTATCCATTGTCGTTTTTCATGTGCTTGAATGTTACATGACTTACATAAACCTTTTCGTATGAAATTCTTTTCTCGCTATTTTGTGTAACGTTTTGTGCTATCGCTATGTTAAATATTTTCTTTCAAATCAGCGTATTTTAGTTTTGTCCCGTTAATTACATAATTTAATAACAATGAAATAAACTTTAAAATTCAAATGCCGGATTACATTTCTTCCCAAAATTTAGTGCGGGGTATAAATACCACGCAACCATCAATTCTTCTCCTCCCGAAGGGTTTGAGCAACATCGTCGTTTCTAAGAGTTAATTTCTTGCAGATTCTCCCATACACTGGCCTTGCTTCATTTGACCACCCATTCCTAGCCCACCCACCCCGGTCATTGCGCGCACTCAAGCGAGAGTCCACCACCCATCTTATTGACCCCGTGGGTATTATATTGCGTTCAAACATATGCAAAACATATATTTAACTCCTCTGATTGTAAAAGAAATACAGATATAGAGTCGACATTGTAACCTGTACTTAACAACTGTGCAAGCCATTACTGTGTTAATGCACGCTCACAAGAACGAACCGGCTCATACAGGTCCACGTTTTGGTAAAATATGTTCATTCTATTTATTAAGAAAGATCACGTAATACGAATTGTGTCTTTAGTTCCTGTATTTTTGAAAGATATGCTTCATACATTTCTGGTGACATTATCTACATAGGATATGAGTCTATACATGTGCAACTTCTGTATATATTGGTAGATAATTTTGTTATATTTTCCACTAATTGAAGAATCGCATGAACCGAGGTAGCAACGCCTACTTATCGTTACAGCACTCTTCTTAACCTGGATTCTTTTTTTTTGGGGGGGGGGGGGGGGCATTTGTTTGTTCTTGTTTCTTGTTTTCGGGGGATGGGGTATATTGTCTCAAATTATTAGAATTATATTTTCGATGGTTCATAGACAAAATTTTATTTTAAATTCGCACAATTGCGAGGGAAAATATTTGTCGAGCTCTGAATGTATACATGGTATACCTATTCAGTGTGTAAATGTTTCATGTACCAAACCGACTGGACAGCAAAAGTCGAGCGTGGATGAACAGATGTCATTACTCAACGGTTCCATATTGTCATGTTAAACTTTGCTTAGTGACTAATTCGAACATTGGAAATGGAGAACAATCGACTCACAACCGGTGGTATATAGCTGGAGTTAAATACATATTAAAACGATATATGTGGTTTTGTTATCTTTATCCTAATCAAAGGTAAAGAACCAAACCAACCAGTACCATGGTAAAGGTATTCAGTTTGTCTTACAGCGGTATTCAAGTATTGTTGTCACACTAAAATATGTTGATATAACACAGCAGCTTTTGTTATTGCAACTACTCTATTTACTGGTGTCCTTGCAGCGATATTCATGTACCGTTGGAACAGTATTCTGTCATTTTGCAACGGCATATGCATACTCTATAATATTGCAAATGTACGTGCATACTGTTGCAGTAGTAAACAATACTATTGCAGTGCACGTGAATACTGCTGCAGCTGAAAACAATAATATTTCAACAGTATATGAATACTATTACAACAGTAAAATTACTGACATTTTGATTCCTTTGCAATGATACTGGCACTATTGACCCTTTTTCTACACCATGGTTATGTGAGGCACTTATAAAAGAGACGGCTCCTAAACGTGCATATGCATATCAAGGAGTACATTCATTTTTTCACACAATAAACGGGGGTAGGGGTGTGGGCTGTGCTTTGTTTCATACTCTAAGCAAGAACTAATAGCATATTGATGTTTGTAAGTGTTACCTGCACAGTTGTATCAAAAGGTGGCATGCCAAATTGTATGAAATAAAAATGTATACACATGCAGAATTTAAAATTCAACACACAAGTGTCATGTATTATACTTACAGTACACTTCTGACTTCATTATATCAGCGTAATCGTAGGCTCCATGAGTGTAACAAACGCAGCTGTCCTTACTCATACAGGTAATCAGGTATGATATTCGATATGTACTAGTGCGGTAACCGTTGTCTGTAGCAACTAAACTATGCAGTCGTATGAAGAGAACTCACGTGTCACTTGACATTTCTTAACAAGGATTCTTTCAAAAAGGTAACGATATAGCTAAACCTATCTCCAATCGATATGCATGCGAAGGAGAAGTCTTTCACCTGTCCACCTAACTTAATTTTCACTAATAGTACTATAGGAAATTAACTGATCCATTCCACCCTGCTCCCCAACGTCTCTCTCTCTCTCTCTCTCTCTCTCTCTCTCTCTCTCTC
>JAECUM010057706.1:0-11945 GCA_016617855.1 Megalonaias nervosa
ATATATATATATATATATATATATATATATATATATACAGCAAACATCATGTAGGTTCCGTATAGTCATTACATTTTATGGTTTTTGTGTTTTGCTCTGATTTCGTTTGTATTACAAAATTTTGTGGCTTTGTGCCCTTGAAAAGGAATCTGATGCATTTAATTTATTCTGTCTTGAAAAATCCCCGTATTCTTACTCAGAATAATGCTTTAAACACGGTAGAATGTGCGAAAGTGAAAAATATTGTTTCTTTCATAATACACTATGATTCTTTATTACCTAATATGGTCTTACAGTTAATAAATATTGGAGTCCCCTAAACTTGTCAAGCTTAAACAGCGTAAAAACGCAACAAAAGAAAACCAGTTCTTGCTTCTAGAAAACCTAAGAATTTGCAAGATTTTTTCAGAGTTAAACCGACAGAAAATAAAAAAATTTTGATCATCTAAACGTTTTACAGAAGTAACAATTTCATTAACTCTAATAAAGAATAATTGTTTTCACTAGGCTATAACACAGACTTTATATCAACTGATTTATTTCGTAGCGTGTAAATAATGAAACATGCAATATACTGGACAAATATTTAAATAGTTTCTTAAAGGATGAATAATAATCGCTTTCATATAAAATTGTAGAGACCCATAGTTCTCCTCTAATCACTTTCTCGTGGGTTTTCTTTCATGCCAATGCATACTGTGCATGGAGAGACTAGTTAAAGAAAGTTACTGGATTATTAAGTTAGATACTTTGTATCGCAATGGCCTTATTACTAAGGTATTATATAAAATTGTATACAACTTTCATAACATAATATATATGTTGCATACATATATGTCAGTTTTAAATATATAATTGTATGCATGACTGTTTGATTTCCCACTTGTGGGGAAAACAAACCCCCAATTTAAATAACTCAAAATTCTGGATCAACAAAGCTGTAGGCAGGCTACGTTATGTTTCCCGTAAGTATCATCACTCTGATTAGCTTTTATTACATCTTATCGTAGTCTCTAAAAAATATTATCTGATTTCCCTGGAGATTTGTTAGCCATTGAAAAATGTTGCTTGCATTAGATGGAACGTTACATGAAAGATAAAGAGTAGGAAACTTATTGTTTACACCCTCTTGACTTTTGCGTAGGCTGACAAAGCAAACAGGTGTGATTCGGCGGGTTCCTGACAGGTCTCTTCCACTAAACTGTAAAGTCATATCATCCAAATGCATGATTTTAGAAAATGCAAAATAAGTATGCTGATTTTCTTGCATGTTTTATAAAGGTTAGCGCCTAACCTTCCTCTGAACTCATACCTATTGCACAAGACTCTCTCAACAACGTTGAAAAATATAGGAAATATACAAGGAACTTAATTAGTGTAACAATGACTGATATATATATATATATATATATATATATATATATATATATATATATATATATATATATATATATATCGTAAAATAGTATTTCGTTACATGACCCCATTATCTGCGACTCATCGGAGTTTTATCTTCGCGGAATTGGCAGAGGACGATCCGATTGTTTTTTGGGGGTGTCTTTCCTGTTGTAGAAACCACCAAACTGAATTAGTCATATGACTGGCATATCTATACAGAGAACTGAGAAGCAAATTACCCCCTTCACCACGTAAATTACTCACTTGACTCATCATTCAGATCCGACCCTGAAGTTTAGGTTTATATTGAATCAATGAGGATATGAGTTATTATTAACTACATTCGACAAAGCCAATGGAAACTTCCAATTTAGTAATGGACTGAAACAATGCTTAAACGTTCTTATTTGACAACGTGATCAAATAAAAGCGAAAATTTGCTTAGGTTTTGAATCACTGAGCTTAATACATTTTTGCCCTTTACAGTTCCCAAGTCTGTTTTCGTTATTTTGTGACCTGATCCAGATTGCATATGAAAGCTCTAACGGTTCATGATCAAGACGCAATGTTCTGACAAATTTTGATCCAGTTTTGATCCATAACTGGACACATAACTGCACTAAGCCTTTCTAAAACTGGCGATGAATGTTCAATTATTGTCAGTTTTATTCCCCCAACATCTATGTAGCCAGCTCTGGTTCAAAAACAATATAACGTGAAAACTGGTTACCTTAAGGATCGAACATCTGCCCTTATATTTGATATAAGATATTATCATTATCTCCATTTTCATAACCTTTCACGCCTTTTGTAACTGGCGAGAAGACTGACTACTTGCTCCAGTCAAAAAGGTCAAAAGGAGTGGACGTGTAAGAATGTGTTTTTTTTCTTCATGTAGATATTAGTATTCCTTAGCTATGCCAAATATAGAAACTTTAGCAATACTAGGCAATCAATGATTTTTCCGCATTCGAAAACCATGTTATTGCATGTCTTCTTTGATTTGGTTTATTCAAGTCAACAAAGATACGTTATAGTGTTACAGGGCAACTTCTGGAACAGAGTGAATATATGAGCACCTGACGTGTATGCATCGATACCCCGCTAATAAGAGCAGAAAGAATTTTCAGTAATGATAGCTAATGCTTTAAGGTATACTTATATAATCGATATAATTGTTAAATTTCCGAAAATAAATTTTGTGAGTGAAAGTAAAACTACTTTAACATACTATAGAAAAACTTTTCTTCGAGAAATTAAACATTATCTTCTGAAATGAAATATGCACTAACGTGTTGTTTATTTTTCTTTATTGCCTATTTAGCTGTTCTCACTAATTTGCTGAAAAATAATTGCTCATGTTATAATGAAGCACAAGGCGTTGAAGTTCCGTGTTGGAAAAGACCACACCACAAGGCGTTGAAGTTCCGTGTTGGAAAAGACCACACCACAAGGCGTTGAAGTTCCGTGTTGGGAAAGATTATACCACAAGGGGTTGAAGGTTTGTGTTGGGAAAGATTATACCACAAGGGGTTGACGTTCCGTGTTGCGAAAGACCATACCACAAGGGGTTGAAGTTCTGTGTTGGGAAAGATTATATCACAAGGGGTTGAAGTTCCTTGTTGGGAAAGACCATACCACAAGGGGTTGAAGTTCCGTGTTGGGAAAGATTATACCACAAGACGTTGAAGTTTCGTGTTGCGAAAGATTATACCACAAGGGGTTGAAGTTCTGTGTTGCGAAAGACCATACCAAAAGTGGTTGAAGTTCCGTGTTGGGAACGTCCATACTACAAGTGATTGAAGTTCAGTGTTGGGAACGTCCACACCACAAGGGGTTGAAGTTCTTTGTTGGGAAAGATCATACCACAAGGGGTTGAAGTTCACTGTTGGGAAAGACCATACCAAGAGGGGTTGAAGTTTCGTGTTGGGAACGTCCATACCACAAGTGGTTGAAGTTTCGTGCTGGGAACATCCATACTACAAGGGGAAGGTAACAGCAGCAGCAGCATAATGACAGTACATATTGTAGCATGTTTTTTAAATATAATTTGAAAGATGCATGTAGACTGTGTTGTGCAAAACTCTGAGTGCCGGAAAATATTTGATGAAATAGAGCTGAAGAGTAACAAGGGATATAAATGTCATGTGCTTTATGCGGATGTTAAATGATGGTTAGGTTTGGTGTTTTGCACCAATTTTCAGCACACCATATACAGACTTCCTCACATACCCACGTTGGCCGGTCAGAGACTCGAACCCACGTGGAGAGACGTGAGATTTTGTTATTATTGTGGGTTTAACGCCACTGTAATTGAGAGCGCAACAGACCACTCGGCCACCCTGGGACCCCGAGGTGAGATGCAAGTGATCTGTAAAGGAGAGCGCTTTTGACCACTTGGACACCTGGGTCGTCGGGATTTCAAATGAAACAAAACGTTGCTGTTATGTAATAAAAGATACATTGCATTGAATGATTGATTTAGAAAGTGTACGAACAATTAAATTTAAACCCATTTACAAAGATGTTATCTGGATATGATTGCGAATGACAGATCTTTACTAATAAAGAAAATGAACAAAGATGCTGCTAACCCGACATAATTTTACTGATCAACTGCGCATTTAATTTGCAAATGATGCAACCGCTTTTGTCCAACACACAGTTTGCATGAATCATAGATTAACGGATCTATCGGTAGCAGCGACGCACAAAGTGGCTAACATATTAAACTTTCTACAAAGAATTTCACGAGAAGTTTCACTAAATTCACACACAATACACAATGTTCAGAGAAATAAATCAAATGTGTTCAGGGTTCCAAATATGTACAAATCCTAGTTGACACCAATTGCTACTGATTGAAGGATGAATATTTTGCAATGCTACTAAAATCATATTTGTCTCTCTGAACATTATTTTCGCTTCTTGTCAGCATCGTTCAAATGTTATACACATACGTTTTAACGTACCAACTGGAATTGGCCATTTCATTTGATGCACCATATGTATCCGTCGTGCGATTTTCGGTATATAAACGTTAATTTAATATTCCAATCATCAAGCTGGTCTCTGAGCATAGCTTCTTTTTATGTAATGATAAAAATATCGTCACCTACTCGATGTTTCCATAATTTGCCACGGAGCTCGATACCTCTAATAACAGTAACTGCATTGATTAGGATAAGATATTTCTAACCTTTCTAACCATAAACGCAGTAATGTCTCTTGTGGCACACTCAATTTCCATTTAAATATAAATAATATCAGTCAGTCGGCAGAAGGGTGTAAACTGAATTGCAAATTTTACAGATTTATGTGGTACAAAACTCTTAACATGCATCTGCCATAGTTTTGTTTGAAACGATGAGCAGCTAGGGAACTGTCATTTACATTGATGTATGTGGCTGATTTTCAAAGTCGTAAGCTTGATAGCTTTTTATCTTGTTACTTTTGTACGTCCACTATACATAACTGTACGGTTTGCAAGTCATAAACGTTTTCCCAAGAATACTGCATTTAACCTATGTTTCATGCTTCTGTTTTAATGAATTGCTCTTTCATGAATACATGAATATATATATATATATATATATATATATATATATATATATATATATATATATATATATATATATATATATATATATATATATATATATATATAATAGCTGTTGCAATAATCAGAACTTTGCAGATATACTCTGCTATGAGCAATTTATATCAGCGCAACAGACATTAACAGATAAAACTATTCAAAACTGTTGGGTTCAAATTTGTTGCCTGTGGTCAAGTTTACAACGACGGGAGTGTGGAAGGACATTGGGTTCAGCAAGGCCCTAAGTCGAATATTGTATACAGTTCTTTAATGGCAAGACAATATTTCATAACCAAATTTTAAAATGGTGGCATGACTAACTATTCTAGTCTACTGACTTTGTGACCCACTATTGTCAGCGATTGTGGGTTATTACTCTGAGAGATTCAGTGTTTTTGTACGTATATAGTTGGAATAAACCGCTGATCTCTCTACGCACCATATACTTGCAAACACTATCCTTAATATCAATAATAAAACAATAATTCTCATTGGCATATTTGTCATACGTATTGATTGTGACGCTGAACACCGGCTAATAACCGGAAGTAGTGGAAATTCGTCGGCTGCCCACAACCTAGTATCGACATTTATTTCTGAGACCACATGTAGCCCGCTCTGCTGCAGCCAACGTGTCACGAAAATACTTACAATTATTTAATTCAATTACTCTTTGATAATTGATATAACATATGAAGTATTCCTCATATTTTGTGATAGGTTTTATTCTTTGCAGCTGAGAAGATCCTTGATATTTGACACGGCATAACATTTCCTCGTGATGGCTCAAGTTAACAAGCTTGAGTATATCATTGACACCCACGTTTTGATAACTCAGAACTGTTGTTCAAGATGGTAGCTTGTGATAAATTAAACTGTTTTGTCGACTTGTATCCAAATAAATAAATGAAATAAATCATAAGATGATAGAGTGACCTGGAAATAACGCCTTGAGATCTCTTTATCAAAAAGGAAATGATAGTGTCGAATACCTCTGATTGAGGTGGATTGCGTAATTCCACTTTCAGTCGCACTATTAAAATTAATCTAAATTATGGAATGCCTTCCATTATTTCACAAGAATTTTTTTTTTGTTGCATACAGAAGTCTGCAGCATTTCAATCTAGCGTCAGATTTTGTTTGGTATCCACATAGGTTTTGGGTTGGTAATTACTGTATCATCGTTACAATTGTTTTCATGAGTTTAAAAAGACTAAGACCTTCATCAGGCAAACATATATTTGAAAAGTTATAAATGGAAGAAACACATTCAAATCCAGGGATCTTCATAAAACAGTATAGTGTGGAAGACTTGATCCAAGCACCGGTTCAGTGACATGTTATGGCTTAAAGGTGATCCAGGCACAAGTTCTGTGGCAAGTTTAGGTTTAAGAGTGATCCACGTATTGATTCGTTTTCAGATTATGGTTTCAGAATGATCCTAGCGCAAGTTCAGGGATGAGGTATGGTTTAAGAGTGATCCAGTGACATGTTATGGTTCAAAAGTGATCAAGACACAATTTCAGGGACAGAATTTGCAGATTCCAAGACAAAATTAACACATCTAAATTATAAATTTTTAAAATAAGTTAGTTGATGCATAGATTTAGAATTACAACATGCACTACAAAGGAGAGTAAATGAATGTATAAAGAATGTATAAAGGCATAATAACATCATTCAAGATAAACGTTTAATTGATGTAGGTGCTATTTCTTGGACCTTCTGGTAAGATAGATAGATAAATGAATAGATAGATAGATAAATAGATAGATAGATCGATGGATGGATGGATGGATGGGTGGGTGGGTGGGTGGGTAGATGGATGGATGGATGGATGGTTAGATAGATAGATGAATAGATAGACAGATAGATATAGGTTCAGCGAATGAGCTATATTTGCATCATCTAATAGTGCACACGTTCTTCTACGTAGACTTCTAAACATACTCTATTAAGTTGTTTGTGCAGCGTGCACTTGTAGTTGTTGACGATTTTACCTCATGCCTAAGGGACCGATGAGGCATGGATAGAGAAGGAAATTGGTTCAAATTAATCAAGATAACTGCAATACTAGATTGGATGCTATGTCGGAGTTAATAATAATAAACACTTGTTTTCGTAAGTAATCTCCGGTAATGTATAGCCATACATCGACAAGAAAGAGTTAATTGGAAATGTGTGGTTTGATAATTAACAGTCATTAGAAACATAAAAGCCTCGCTTCAAAATCCGCCACAGATAATTTCAAATGACTGCCATTTTGCTTTTTTCTTATCCTGACACTGTAATTTGTGAAAGGATATAAATATCTCCAATGGAGGGTGACAATGCATAATCAGGAACGAATTCTAACGTGACCATGTATAATCTTTCTGAAGGTTAAAAATATGATTCACGCTATAAAGAGAGCGATTTGGTTTTCATTCGATGGGAAAACGTTTTACTATAGACCATATTATGAACAGGCTTGCAAGGGCTGATCAGTCCTTTATTTAACATGAGAAATATATCACTGACGTTGGATACCTTAAATTTCAATGGAAAGGTAATGTCACTACGAATGCTAGACGATAAGTATATATTATATATTTGATCCTTTTCCGGTACAATCTACTCTCCCGACCAGCGGACGTAAAACGCTCGATGTACACGAGCGTTGCACAAGAGAACCAACTTCCAAAGATCTTCCGTGAAATAATCTCTAAATAAATCTGTAATTCCTGCGGAATAAAGCAACTATCATATGTCAGATAAATACATATTTATTACACCGAGTCTGAAGTGTATTTTGATTGATGCGCAAATTACAATCTGTGGAGCAGATGAGTTGAAAATCCCCTATAAGTTCATATTTATTTCCATAGCTCAGAGTGAATGCGATGTAATGGAGCAAGAGAACATATATTATTTCTATACTCGGAAAATTTCTCTCTCTTGTGCAACTGAAGAACGTAGCGATATTGCTGTTTTCAGCTAACGCATACACGATGCGGAATGCAGAGTCATTTGTTTTGGATGTGGCGAGGCGAAAGAATAAATATAATAACGCGACAGTGCATCAATACCGCGTAAATTCCGATGTTGGTACGTGGAGAAGGCCAAGTTCATTCACCTCATCCAACAATGCTGTGCACGTGTTCTGTCAAAGAATGTTATCAAACACTCAGTTTTCACATCAAACTTTAAGTGCACATATCCAAAATTAAATAACATATTGCCTTTCTCGCAACCTCGTCACAATGCCTGATGTTCCTCAAAGCAGTACTTAACTAGAAGAGTTTTGATCAGTCTAAATTCTATTTCGCATGTAAAAACTCATACCATAAAACCGCGAAAATAAACCGCGGCTTACACTTTAAAAAAATTTGGTTTGCTTAAATTTCGAACATGGGTTACCTTTTATGTAGATGCATTTTAGAGTAAAAATAAAAGTAACCAATTGGAAATGTTGCATTGTGTATACACTTACATTTGCGTAATTACAAGACTATGAAAGAATTTTTATATCATGCTTTACAAAGTATTTCTGTCGAACATTATATTACTTCCATTTTCAATGATATGTGGCTTTTCAATTTTGCTTTCTTGCTTGTGATGGACTGGATTTTTTTTTATAGTTAAGTCAATTCCGTACAACGTACATGCGATTTGAGCAGTGGACTGGCATTGAATCAACCGTACCTCTGTTTCTGTTATTATTGATTTTTTGTAATAATAATGTGAGAAACGAATTAGTTCTTTTAATTGAAATTATCAAAAAGACGCTATGGAATATCACATTCATTTCGTTTTGAGTACAGCAAAGAGAATGTGATTTATGTTGTAAATATAGTCGAAATAACAGTACAATTTTGCGACGTGTATCAAGTTTTGGAACAAATGACATGGATTATGTTATTCGGATTTGCAGAACTAAGAAGGTACATTATTTAGGAAATTCAAAATGCAAAAATGTAAGTATATTTGTTGACATTTTTATTACCAGCTGTAGAAGACATACGCTGATGCCCTGTCAGTTGCATGTTCTCTGTTGGAGGGACTCCAGCTATGTACATGACCTGTATGGCTTATTTAGCAAACCTGCATCCAAAAACATTATATCAAAAAACTTAAATGGGGAAATTTGCAGAGCAGCTACTGTGTGACAGCTAGCGGAAATAAGACTTCTTCGTCGTCTTGGCTTATTGGCTCTAAGGCCTTTAGTTTTATACCAAAACATTCAGTTCCATTTCTTTCTAGAACTTAGTATTTTGGCTGACTTGTGAAATGGTACGTTTCTGATAGATATGTGACAGCCCTTGGCCTCAGTATGCTTTTCTATGCTGTTGTTGTAGACCCTAGAGAACATTGGTCATAGTCTGAACGATTCTATTTGCGACAAGTTACGAACATTTCTCCTAAATAACTGTTTAAATGATCAGAATCGTATTTTCCATACTGTGCGTCTCACGTTTGTTGTGGACGTTGCAAATATCACGTCCATTCGTTTGCTTTTTTGAATGTTTCATTTGTGACTCAGTGGACTCGTCCACATCGTTAAACTTTATCATCTCTACTTTCAAATGGACCAAACAGCTTGTTTAGTTGATTTACAACAAATCTAATAAACCAAAAGCTAAATTGTTTGCTACATTGTTCGTTTACAATCAAAGTAGTTTCTAATACACGATACTATTCTAGACAAACGTGTCGTGCAACATGAAGCCGTGCAGTATGGAAAAATATTGTACTATACTGATATATTTTAGAATATATGTGTTACTTCTTTTTGTTATTCCTCATTCCACATGCTAACTTATATACACGCTGAATATGCGGTAAATATTAGTATTAGTATTTTCGAGGTCCGGTAATAAAACAGCAAAGCATAATAGGGATTGGACGGTTTAAATTCTTGATAGGCCTACTTTCGTGGTGCGCTCAGTTTTGAATGCCTAGGGTACGTCTGGAACAAAGTTCAGCACATTCATGGGGAAAATAAATAAACCAATATTGTTTTTATTAAATAAAATGCTGAGATTGTGATTTTTCTTCAAAAGGTGAAACTCTGACAGTAAACATACTAAATTATTCTCAACATCCCCCCCCCCAACAAATTTTGATTACTAGGTCTTGAAATGGTCTTGATTTGTTATGTTAACATTATTTTTTCATCACACAGAGGATTCTTATAGTAAGATCTAAATCACTAAGAAAATCCCCCAATTTACGTTTAAGTAATTCAAGTCAAATGGAAGCAAGGAAACTTTAGGATATTGTACATCATACTGTTGGTTGTATGTCAGATCTGCGATAATAATGTTTGCGGTTGTCTAAAATAAAATAAGCGCTGAAGATGATACCTGATGCGTATTGTACGCGTACATTGGAGGAACATTTTGGCTTAATCGGTTTCGCATTTTGCCAATACAACTAATACTAAACAATTGCTATAAATATTCGGAAATAATTTATTTTCGTTGTCAAGAGTATTTGTTATTAGGAGAAAAAAATTATATTATTGTCAGTATTTTAAATTCATCGATTGGTACAGGAATCCAATTGTTTTTATAGAAGGATCATTGGCTGGTAAAGAGATCCAATTGTTTTCACAAAAGAATCATGGATTTATAAAGGAATCCAGTTGTTTTTACAGACGGATCATTGGTCATTGGTCTATAAATTTGTGGTTTACATCAATCATAAATTCCGTGAAAACTGATACAGTATATACTCACTTATAAGTCGTGTATGTAATATAGACCCTATTCTGTGGTGGCATAATTCATCACCAGATTTGGGTCTGTGTTGTTTTTTCTACTGATTAATACCAACAAACTGAATAGAGTTTAAGAGATTAAGAAAGGAGTGATACTGATCTCACAGAAGAATTGTTGTTTTCGTCGGATCTTCTAATTCATGGCGTGTAGCTGCCACGAAATCCACGAAAATTGGTACCCCTCAAACAAGTGAATTTACTATATATATATATATATATATATATATATATATGTATATATATATATATATATATATATATATATATATATATATATATATATATATATATATATATATCCTTTCTTGTTATAATAGTATGAATAGCAAATTCCTACAATAGATTCAGATGTTTAACTCTGAACGTTGCAGTCGGTGACCATGATTTAAAAGGCACTGATAGCAGAGCGTCTTTATTAAACAAATCAGCACAAAACAATGTGGCATCATTTTGTAGTGATTCTTCTGGTCTACACACAGTTACTTTGTCAGTCCTTTTGTTTAACTCTAGGCTCCAATTGTTAGCATAATAGGCATGTGAACTTCCTCAGAAACAGATGGAATAACTCGGTCTCTTTCAATCCCTTTATGAGTTATATTTTTATGTTTAAAAAAAGATACAAGGCTAACAAATGTATTTCACAAGTAAAATGAAAGGAAGTAGAACGAAATGAACCATTTTATTCATTGTTGTAGGCTCTCTGAGATTTCGATTATGTGGTCAAAGTTGATACTCAGTATTTTGAAGAATAATTTTCTTGGTAATATTCAATTTTTAAATGGATTATCATTCTGATCCCAATCTATGGTAGCTATCACGATGATGAAAAATAATGGTTTAATACTTTTCATTTATATTGCTAGCTACACGCTTCTAATCGAATCCTAACCTACACTAGACATGACCCAGTAAATACCAATTTCTTAACGGCACAAGTAAATGGTCCATTTTGCTATGCATCGTAACATAATTAGATGAATTTTTCTGCCGATGTAAAAGACCAAGAGTGTGGGATGCATTTTTACCTTTACAGATTTGCCAGTAGCCAAGCCAGTATGAAGTCCCAATACAACTACAATATATGGACGCATAATGCCATAGCTACATGGGCGCCCGCAGCATGGGTCAAGAGGGATCACGTGACCCCCCTGGAAATCATATTGCATATATATATATATATATATATAT
>JAECUM010057707.1:0-18713 GCA_016617855.1 Megalonaias nervosa
ATATATATATATATATATATATATATATATATATATATATATATATATATAACCCTTCCTCTACTAAAAAAAAGAAACACGAACGCTCTTGATTCGTGTTTGTCTATAGCCCTCTCTCAGGTAGCCTGACGTCACAGTACTTCTCTTTTTGCTACATTGTTACCAGTGTGACGTCATGCCACCTGTCGCTTATCGCTCTACAAACCCACAGTCTCCTAGTCGCCGCTCTACTCAATTTTCCATTGTCGCTATACAGGCCCAGGGTGTTCTAGTCCCTCTACTCAATTTTCCATTGTCGCTATACAGGCCCAGGGTGAGATTTTATTTCTTGTCGCTATACTGGCCCAGGGGGGGTCTGTAATGCTAATTCCCATTGTCGCTACGGTACCCCACTATACTACTCTCATGGGCCTCTGTTTGTAGTCATACTGCTGATATTGTGACTGTACGTCTAATGGGCCTCTGCTTGTATTCATATTGTTTTCATTGTGATTGTACGTCTCATGGACCTCTTCTTGTATTCATATTGGTTTCATTGTGATTGTACGTCTCATGGCCCTCTGCTTGTATTTATATTGCTTTAATTGTGATTGTACGTCTCATGGGCCTCTTCTTGTATTCATATTGCTTTCATTGTGACTGTACGTCTCATGGGTCTTTGCTTGTATTCATACTGCTGATATTGTGATTCTACGTCTAATGGGTCTCTGCTTGTATTCATATTGGTTTAATTGTGACTGTACGTCTCATGGACCTCTGCTTGTATTCATATTGGTTTAATTGTGACTGTACGTCTCATGGACCTCTGCTTATATTCATATTGGTTTAATTGTGGCTGTACGTCTCATGGACCTCTGCTTGTATTCATATTGGTTTAATTGTGATTGTACGTCTCATGGGCCTCTTCTTGTATTCATATTGATTTCATTTTGACTATATCTCTCACGGACCTCTGGTTTTATTCATATTGATTGCCTTGTGGCTCTACGTCTCATAGGTCTTTGCTTGTGTTCGTATTGGTTTGTGAATGTGCGTCTTATATCATGTCTGGTTTTCGTTTCTACCACTAACAAATGCACTTGAAAGTCACGTGTATGTGATGCTTTGCAAAGCTACTGCATATGCATGATCTATCTGACTTGAAAAGACACGTTAGAATCATGGCGCCTAAATATATTACTTCAAGCTTTTATTCAATCAATCGAAAGTATCGTTGTACCGTTTGTTGCGTCTCTATGGTTTCATACTAAGAGAAAGGAGCGAAATCATCAGGATTTTAAAAAAATTAAACAAACAATGTATTTCCATAGAATACAAAGTGAAAATGTAAAAGATACTAGAGTATTGTGAATTAAAATCCAAATAACTCGTTGTGTCACAAGTCCGAACAGAAAGAATGTTCTGAATGAATTCTAGCAATTTTGAATATGCTGACATACAATTAATCTTGATTTATCACAATGATATAATTCAAACTGTCTCTGAATGAATAGTTATTAATCCCAAAGTAGTGTTTTAATCCAAAAAGTCGATGATGACTTTGTAATTCCAATCAATAATTTAAATAAATAATTCCTATGAAACTAAATATGAAGAACACAGTAAATGATTCCATAGACTGACCTTGAAAGAGAATTTGTTTATCACATCCTTTTCACTTGACCTAAGACACAATAGAATGTCCAGGATAAGGCTCATTTGAAATTTTAAAAAATCCTTAATTCGTAAATAAGGTCAGGCCTTGAACTCAAATCCAAGTAAAAATATTTTTTTAAATGACAAACGTCACGTTGACACAACCCTCAGCCATGACAATCATGACGTAGGCCAAAACAGTGCCCTAAATTACGGACAAAGGTCAAGCACATGATATAAATTAAATAACACATTGGCTGTAATAAATATATAAAATAAAGTCCAAGTGAAAGACATTTTAAACTGGGCATGAGTATGACAAAATAGATTGATGGATAGTTTTATTTCCTCTGTATATTGCGAGCTGGAAACAATATTACACAGAGCATACGGTAAAATTGGAAAGTAGCAGTAATTAAATACGAGAAATAAGAAACATCTCCAAAAGATCATACAAACATTAACGCATACATGGTGCACATTCGCCTTGAACACTAAAGAAACGTAGTTTTATATATCATCATGTTATATTTTATTTTCAACATTTTGTTTGTACTCTGTAGCAGCGGAATTACGTTTTAAGTTACGACAACTTGCACGCTTGCAATTATCTTTAAAGATTTCCTGCTGCAGCGAAATGGAAATACAAAATTTCAGAAAATGAATTAAATTATATCATTACTAAATTGTAAGCGCTTGGCTAGTAACAGAAAATTATTAGAGGTAAACACAATTTACTTATTACAAAATTCTGTATCAATGCAGTAATTGTCAATGGCATTGTTCCCAAACTTTCCACGCTCTTATCTAAGATAAACTAGTAATTGACAACGACTGAAGTGCAGACTGTATGACAATGATAGACAACGACTGAAGTGCAGACTGTATGACAATGAGTGCGGACTGTATGACAATGAGTGCAGACTGTATGACAATGAGTGCACGCAGCTTCTTCCAGAAATGAAAAACGTTTTAGTCACAATATTGGAAACTAGCAGACATTTCTCAAGAGGCGCTGGATTTTTTTCTCCTATTTCATATTACAGAGGTAATCAAACTGCCGTTAGCAATAACTTGTGAAATCGATCAAGAGGAAAATTTTCATAACGCCTAATTTTCAAAGCATTATTATATAGCATACGCGCTCGGAATTTACCAATATTTGTCCATTCATATTTCTTAGCTGTGATTGGACCTGGAAGAAGGTAGGACTCCGTAACGTATCTTAAATTAAACTTGTCCAGACATTGTATGCAGGCAAAGACTAACAAGAGAGAGTAGTTTGCATTCAAATATTTATGTGACTGTGTTAATGATTTCGTTGAGATAAATGCATCAATTTTTAGGTTTAAAAAATCTACAAACATTATCGATTCAGCCGATATTTCTAGGCATCGACTCTGAATATTGGCTCTAAGTATTGACTCTGATATATTGATTCGGAATATTGACTTTTAGTATTGACACTGAATATTGACTTTTAGTATTGACACTGAATATTGAAATTTAGTTTTGACACTGAATACTGACTCTGAATATTGTCACTGAGTATTGATTCTGAATATTGACTATGAATATTTACTCTGAGTATTGACTGAGTATTGACACAGAATACTGACTCTGAATATTGACACTGAATACTGACTCCTAGAATTTAGCATTAAAGTAAATTATTATTGCTTTGAGTGATTCTAACATTTATACTTATTTCGATGCCATCATTTGCAGTCTTTCCTCTTTGACTTTATTTATGTACAAAGTTGTTATAATCGTCAGGTATGAAATCTATGCTTTTTCATTTTTATGGTTTATGTAATAAAAGATTACAAATATTTGTTGTTACCAATATCAAAATCTAACCTCTTTAATTACACTGACAGGTTATCATACATACAGTTAATATGTTCAGATATTCAATTTAGAATCAAGAGATTCAACTTAATTCAGCCCCTGAAGTCGCTCGTAATTCCGTTCTTTTTCGAGAGTGCTCCAAAAGTAGTGATGAGATACATTAGACGAATTCCGTTAGTGAATAATGTAATGACAATAACATTCGCACGTGGCGTACAGTGTGTGTGTGTGTGTGTGTGTGTGTGATTTAGATTTTTGACGTAGCTGTAACAATTTTTCAGTCATATCGCTACGATGTCTGCAGTGTGACAGTTTATAGTGATGTCTAGCACAGGGGCACCATGCCGCAGACATGTAGCATCATGTCCCACCCAGTCATATTATCCTGACACTAGGCCGACCAGTCCTAACACTAACCTCTTATTGCTGAGAGCCAAGCGAGGCAGCTGTTAGTACCATTTTTGTAAGTCTTTGGTATGACTCTGCCGGGGTTCGAACCCGCTACCTCCCGCATCCGAGGCGGATGCTCTAACCACTAGGCCACCGGAGCGGTTCACGTGGCGTACAAATTGACCAATTGATTAGAGTGGGAATGAAGAGAGGCAGGCCCGCTTTGTTTTAAAGCTTGCATTAGATAAAAATAAGACTCGGGTGAATATTGGTGATGAGCTGGGGAGCTGGAATACTTTGAAGGACTTGGGCTGAAGACAAATCCCGCTGTTGAGGAATTCAATATTAGTTGGTAAGCATACTGAATGGACTTGCAAAAATTCATGTACGTCAGTTATGTCTTTGAAAGAAAGACTCGTAAATGCTAGGCCGATTACTGCATCATATCTAACGCAAAATAAGATTAGCGTATCACGTAAGGATCACACTCCGACAGAGCATGGATTTGGCTTCTTATGTTTACAACTGTGACTTCAACAAATCTTGTGTTCCAGTTTTCAGCTGAAATCGCTTGACCCATGGATGTCACGATCAACATCGATTAATTTATTCGCGTGTGAAAAATTGTCGGGTTTCTCAGTTTGAGGGAGAAATTAAATGGCCCATAATTTGATTAAACGTCAATGTTTTCTAGCTTTAATGGAACCCAACGACGTTTAGAACCAACATCTTTCACGATTCATTATTATTTAGATGATTTGGCATATACGACATTTTGCACGCAACGGCGGCATTGGGACATAAAGGTTTGTAAGATTCAGTATGAAACGGGAATCGAAAAATGGTTTGTGGGGCTTCAATATATACGAAAAAAAGTTAAGCACAGCTTCACTGCTAACATGATAGAGGTAGACACAGAAATTAACAAAGTAGTTTAAAATAAACTATTTCACTTTCAATTTCTCTTTTGTTTCCTTTCAGAAGCAACAAATATCAAATTAACCAGAAATCAAATTCCTTTAAAGTAGAAAGCATAATACTGCTTAATAAATATAAATATAAAAGATCATAAACAGGTTATGACATTCTTCTAAAATTTAAAAACTACTTCTAATGAAGATTAGAGCAAAAACAAGATTTTAGTCTTCGTCGAAAAAAATGCAAAGTATGACCAGAGAGAAAGATCTAATTAAAGAGATTAATAATTTATCAGATAATAATGAAATAATCAGTACTAATTTGAGAGGTGAAAACAAAATGAATTACAAGAATTGGGCCAGGGGTCACATGATTAGGACTAGAGTTAGATGGATTAAAGAGGGGGACAAAATGACACGAAACTATCTCAGCAAATATATGGAACGTATCATAAAAAATGACAACACTATCATTACCCAACAAAACGAAATACTTAAAGAGACACAATCCCATTATGAAAGTCTATATGCCTCAGAGTTGTAGAAAACGTAGATCTCAATTTAAGACTGAATGAATCTGATATTCCGAAACTAAATACAAAACATAGCTAATAATTAGAGGGCAAGATTTCTTCTTTCGAAGCTTCAGCTGCTCTAACAAATATAAAAAGTTTGAATAGTCCATGTTCTGATGGCTTTTGGCTGAATTTGTTAAGTTCTTATGGAGTGATTTAGGATACTTTCTAATTAGGTCAATTAACTTTGGTTATGAAAACTATATAGTCTCTCAGCAACGCAGAAGGAAGGCGTTATTGCTTGTATTCCTAAAGGTGATAAAGATAAAAATTATTTTAAATATTGGAGACCAATATCTCTTCTTAATACATCTCTATAAAGTGGCCTCAGCATGTTTTGCAAATAGGATTAAAAAAAATAGTACCGTGCTTACTTAATAATGATCCAACTGTTTGTCTGGCTGGTAGATACATATGCGAAAATATAAGAGCAGTATACGATGTAATGTTTTACACTGAAGAGCATAATATGCGATGTATGCTACTGCAGATTGACTCCGAAAAAATCTTTTGATCATGTGGAATGCAAATTTTTATTTAAAGTACTAAATTTGTTTCAAATTCGGTAATTCAATTATAAAATGGATTCAAAGTTTTATCACAATATAACTGTAACTGTTAATGAACCTATCTCATGTTGGTTCATATATATAGAGGATGCAGACAAGGCGATCCCCTTTCACCTTATATATTTTTATTCCTTGCAGAGATACTGTAATTAATGATTAAAAAGAATAAAGATATAAATGGTATTGATATAGATGGAAATGAATTTCTAATATCTTAGTATGCAATGATACAACATTGTTTTTGGATGGATCTGAAAAAGCTCCTAAAAGTACAATGCACACATTAAACTTCTATGCAATGGTCACTGGCCTTAATGTAAGCATAGAGAAAACAAGAATAATATGGATAGGAAACATGAAACACAGCAACAGCCGTTTGTGTATAAGGTATAATTTATGCTGGATAGATGATAGTTTCACAATATTAGGCATTATCTTCACTACAGAGCCAAGTCATGTGATAAATCTTAATTATGATATTAAATTAAACGACATCAAATCATTACCGACTCATTGGTCGAAGAGAATTCTTACACCCATATGAGAAAATTACTGTGGTAAAATGACTTGCCTTGTCAAAATTAAGTCACATATTAATAAGTTGACCAAATCCTCCAGAATAGTTCATTAAAAAATTAAATAGTTTAATCTATAAGTACTCGCTGAAAGGGTCAGTTGAAAAGATAAAAAGAAACGTAATGACCAAAGGTTATGAAGAAGGGGAAATTCAATGACTGACTTAAAAAATTTCATTTGTTCTCTCAAAATATCAATGGTCAGAACAATACTTATCAAAGTAAAACATGGAGTACCGGTAAAGAGTAAACTTGTGTTTCACTGTTTTAATTTTATGAAGGATTTTAACAAGTTTGGTATCAATTATATAGAAAGGAACATAAACGATATTGATAATATATTTTGGAAGGATGTTCTTATTTCTCATAACGTATCCTCTAAAAAGTTTATTCCAAAGACGTTTTCGGATTTTCTTACTGAAGCCCTAATGTATAATGAAAATATTACAATTGAAGGGTCTTTATTGTTTATGCAAAAGATGGTTTGAAACAAGTATACTATTTATAAACGATATTGTCCAAAGTAATGGACAATTCCTTTCATGACAAAAAGTGAATGAAGTATATAACGTTGGAACTAACGTTCTACAATATCCAGGGGTCCTTAATTCCGTGAAATCATAAATGAATAGATTATCTATCGAATCCTAACCAGAAAATTTGGAAAAACCTTGGATAGGAAAAAGACCTTACTTTTCCTTGAAAGTAAGGAAGGTTGCAGAAATATTGATAGTGTCTTGGTAAAAGACGCATAAATATTACAAATTAAACACTAATTAAATGGAAAATGCAACTTAATCTACCAGATCAATTGCATTGGTCAAGGCATTTTGCCTTAACATACAAAATTAAAAAAGATTCTAATACAATTTGGTTGAGATATAAATTACTGCATACAGTTCTTGAAACATACTCTTTTCAACAAAAATGGAAACAGCAGATAATAATAAATGTTCTATTTCTTTGGATTCATCAGAAACATTGATTCACCTTTTTGGGACTGTGCAACCGTAAAACAGTTTTGGAATGATTTAAGCCAGTTGATTAGAAACAACGCCAATTTCCCGAATACCTACACTCTTGAATTATCTGTTGGTTATATTTTTGTACATATCATTAGGAAGTAGTTTTATTGAGTTAGATGTTATCCTATTATATACTTATTCTCTTACAATTCTCAAGTTTCTTAATCTTCTGTGCTCCGTGATTCTTTCTTTTTTCTTTGAACACTTTATCGTGTTTTGTTTATTTAACCTGTTGCACACTTCTTTCTCTTTTCTTTTTAATTTGTATAGTGTTTTCTTTCTTCAGGCTACTCCACACGTCTATATATTTTCTTTCTTACATCTTACAGTGTTTTCTTTCTTAAGGCTATCCACTTTTTTCTGTACATATTGCCCGTTTCAATAGCTCAAATAGCCGTTTGAAGCCTTTACACAGAAGACAAAACTTATGTAGAAAAAAATTGTAAGGTAGTCCGTGGGATGGCTCCCTGACCCATGACTAGCTATGTACGAGGAATATTAAAATATAAAGTTTAAGTACAGTTGAAATGTCTGCGGTTAAACTCAAAGCTTTATCAGGTAATGTGTTGAACGTGGTGCTGTGGTGCTGTGTGTTTGCTGCAAAGGCAATTACAATCATGTTCTAATCTTTCGAACCATTGCTGCATAGTATGGCCACGATATGAGTCTTTTTTACTGAATTTACTCTGAAATAAACGAGATGATTGGTTGAGGAATTTTGAATTAGCAACGATGATTTATTATTTTCGGTTTTTTGATAACCAGATTTGTGAATTGATGCCATGAATTCTGCAGTATTAGCAAACTAATTTTTTAAGCTTTCATAAGACGAGTTCGTATGCCAAACCGTGGGATAGAATTTGTTTCTGACCGAACAATTCTTGGCATTTGGGCCTTAAAACAACATCATATGTATGATAACCTGGATTCGTTTTATGCTGGAGAGAGCTTTCATTTGTCTGAGATAAAGTGATAACTCATTTGCATGAGGACAGGGGATTTCGGAAGGGAAAGTTCTAAATGTCCCCGACAGTGCATATGTCCTTGGTTTTGGAATTAGATGAAGTATCCGCATGTAAAATAAGCTGATCCACACACAACGGATCCACACAAAACACAGATCCAGACACAACTGACCACCACACAACTGATCCACACACAACTGCCCCATGTTCAGGTTTAGATGCTGCCAATGTCCTGTACAGTCGGGATAAGAACTCCAAGTCTGTGTGTGATTTGTATGTGTGTGTGATTTAGATTTTTAACGTAGCTTTCACAATTTTTCAGTCATATCGCTACGATGTCTGCAGTGTGACAGTTTATAATGATGTCTAGCACTGAGGCATCATGCTGCAGGCATGTAGCATCATGTCCCACCCAGTCATATTATCCTGACACTAGGCCGACAAGTCCTAACGCTAACCTCTTATTGCTGAGAGCCAAGCGAGGCAGCTGTTAGTACCATTTTTTAAAAAAAGTTTTTGGTATGATCCGGCCGGGGTTCGAACCCGCGACCTCCCGCATCCGAACTCCAAGTCTACTCCCCAGCTTATGCTGTCAAAACTAGTATTAAAGTTGAGTTTTGTTTAATAAGAACTCAAGGTCTAGTCCCCAGGTTATGCTGTCACAACTAGTATTAAAGTCGAGGGCTTGTTGACATATGTCTTTGATATAACTACTATGTGGAAGGTCTAAAATAAAACACAAGGATTTACACACCTCCACAACAGAGATAAAGCGACCGTCAAGACGCACTTTTGTGTTATCATTAATTCAATTTGAGGTGCGGAAGAGCAAGTAATCAGCATAACCAATATGCATATAGGTGGGACTTTCTGTATTATGCGTTACGATTAAAGGTAAAAACATCTATAGTTTCATCAATATGTATGTGATTATAGGTGGGTATTTGGTTATGTATATAATTTAATTGTTTGCTAGTTAGGTCTTTTTAAAAAATATTTTTATTTCATCACATGCTATTGTAATGTAACATTGTATGTTGGACTTGACCTTGTCCAAAATTGAATTAATTTCTGCTTGACCTGATTGACGTTTTTTTATTGTATTCATTGTAAAGAACTAATACATAGCTAAATTATTCTCTCTCTCTCTCTCTCTCTCTCTCTCTCTCTCTATATATATATATATATATATATATATATATATATATATATATATATATATATATATATATATATAGTATATATATATATATATATATATATATATATATATATATATATGGGCTTAAAATCAATATTATTATTGATATAAGAAGTAAATATGTTTATTTGAGTCAAGTTTTTTTTAGAAAATGCTATTTGTGACCTGGGGTCAATTATAGAACTATATAATCTTGCAACTGTGAGCATTTGGTCATTTGTGCTTTCAAGTTGTATTATGTTGTGTCCAGTTATGTGGACGTTTTATTTCTTCAAATTATTGAATTCAAGTGATTATTTTCTCAGGAAATACAAAAGTGCTCTGATAAAATTCTTGGATAGAGACATTCACTGGAGCGTATAGTGTATTCAAACCTGGAATTATATTTCTTGATTCAACAAAAGACTGTTGGCACATCAGCACACTAGGAGCTTTAACAGACACATCATAGCCTTCAGGATTGGATTTATTCTGGACTTTTACTGACTTTTATTCAGAGCTTTAAATCATTAGGACTTGTATCTGTAATTTTTGGATTATTTTGGGATTTAATTCGCAATACCCAAGTCTTTTTTCTCATTTTCACTTTGTATTCTAGTGAAAAAAACTATTTGTTAAATTGTACAAAGCTAGTTGTCTTTCACTCTTTCATGTTACTTATTTTAAGAGCATAGACTCGTAAAAAGAAAACTGATCGGTCGTCCTTAGGATACGGATTTCTCTAAAATATTTCAGAAATCTTGTTTGGGAAATGTAAATTCCCCTAGCTTCGGAATTTTCTAAATCCCAGGTATTATTTCACATTTTAGAAATTTTTAGTAAAACCAACAAGCTTTTTGCAATGTTATCTAACGTGGAGATCATTATTTCAAATCCTACCTAGGAATAGTTAGACTCCGTGATAAAAGACTAATTGCTTCAGCTTGCCAGAAAATACGATCTTTCTGACGCAAAAGCTTCTTTAACAAAGCAAGAAATAAAAAATATTTTGGTCCAATATTTGGTGGAAAAGAATGATCTGGAAAAGAGTGCTTTTGATTTGATTAGTAAGTCTGTATCAGACTCTAACATAAAGGTAAAGGAATTAAAATTAAAATGCAAGATGGAATTAGAGTTAAGAAAGCTTGAGCTTCAAGAAAAACAGCTGCAGTTGGACGAAGAAGAAAGAGAGGAAAATGCAGTTACAGAAAGAAGAAAAACAAATGCTTAATGGAATTGGAGAAACAAATGCAAATGCAATTGGAGAAAGAGGAGAGAGGGACAAATGCAAATGCAAAAAGAAAAGGAAAAAAGAGAATTTCAAATTAGATTAAGAGAATTAGAGCTGGCAAATGGAAAACACTCCCCCACTTTTGATGTTTTAGAAATATCAAATTAGTTCCTCCCTTTTCAGGAAAAAGAAGTGGATCAATATTTTGTTAATTCTGAGAAAATTGCTGAAATCTTGAAATGACCAAGAGAGCACTGGACTCTGTTATTACAGTGTGTACTTACTGGCAAAGCTCGTGATATTTACATTTTACTGTCACTACAGCAGGCTGCTGATTACGATGTGGTTAAAGACTTTATCTTGAAGGGCTATGAGTTGGTACCTGAGGCTTATCGACAAGGTTTTAGGAATTCTTGAAAATCACCTAACCAGACCTATTCATTAATTACTGGGCCATAACCTAGCTGGAGATAAGGTTGAGGTTAATCCACTTGTAAGTGACAAAGCATTTTATCCATCAGAAAGTCGACCCTATTGAAAAAGAAATCTCTGATTTATACCCAGTTTGTGCAGTTACTAGAGCTATGGCAAAGAAAGCTATTGAGAATGATGTTGATCAGGAACGTATTGCTGTAGCTAAAACTTGTATTGGTCAGGCTTTTGTTAAGGTCACTTTTACTCCTTGTTTGGATCAATCAAAGGGTATTGATCACAGTGATCATCTTTTAACTACTTATTCTCTTTATTCTAATCAGTGTGACAAACGACAGTCACATGTCGTCGAACAGGAAAAATATCCTGAGATCTCCTGTTTGTTTCAAAGGGCCATTAGTGAAACTGAAGCCACAGAAGTACCTGTTTGTTATTTCATTGACAATGGGATTCTTATGAGAAAATAGAGACCACCTGAGGTACTTGCTGGTGAGAAGTGGGCAGTGAACTATCAAATGGTACTTCCAAAATCGTACCGACAGGAAATTCTTAGTCCGGCCCATGAAACCCCTTTGGTTGGTCATTTAGGGATTAAGAGGACTTATCTCAAGATCTTGAATCACTTCCATTGGCCAAAAACTAAAAGTGATCTTTGTAAATACTGCAGATCTTGTCACACTTGTCAAATGGTAGGAAAACCCAATCAGAAGATACCTAAGGCTCATCTGCAACCTGTTCCTCCATTTGGCGAACCATTTAGCAGAATAATGATAGATTGTGTCGGTCCCTTACCTAAGACCAAGTTAGGTTACCAATACTTGTTGACCATAATGTGTGCGTCTACAAGATCTCCAGAGCAATTCCTTTGCGGAATATTAAAACTAAAACAATAGTGAAAGCTTTGATAAAGATCTTTACTCAGTTAGTAGTAAATGAAAAGGCTGATTCTAGCGCAAAGGTCATTTTCACCCCCTCCCAACTCTCAGAACAAATATAAATTACTCTATCAGAGACCCTAAAATCCCACCCAAACAATTTACAAAAAAAACCAAAAGGCTGATTCTAGCGCAGATATATTTTGATATTAAATGATTCTTTTTTTCATCAGAATGAAGGCTGATTCTAGCTCAAATATATTTTGAGATTAAATGAGTCCATCTGCGGTCGCTGAACTTTCAAGGGAGAGATAGGTAAAATGTGTCACGTGATTCTCGAGAACATTCCAAATCATTGGAATAAAGCCGTTCAATTCATTGCGGGATCAGGTAAGTGCATTATATTTTAAGTTTAGATAATATCATACTTTTCTTGATAATCTTTTTCATACTTACTGACCCTCATTGGTAAAATATCTGTTAACATACTATCAATAATACGGAACTCGCGTATTAAATCGTCCATATTATATTTTATACCACGCAAGTAAGATCGTATCTGATCAAGTAATTTTTTATAGGTGATAATAGCCGTTTTGCAATTATATTTTTTAGTTGCGAGTCTAGGTTCAATTTTTTTACACGCTGTTGAAAGAGAGACACCAACACCGGATAAGATTAACAAAAAGGGGTTTAATGATACTCCACTTGAAATTATACCAGAACTAGTCATTAACAACGGTAGATATGATATTATTAGAATTATTTTGTTGTAGCATTTGTAACATTTTTTTATGCACCAAAGTTTTTTGTGATAATATTTGTAATATTGTATGAGTGCGTCCATATCTTGTTTTGGAATATCTTTTGAAATATGATTGAAATCAACTATACTTTTTTTCATTATAATATTTTATTTACATAATCCCCAGGTTTGATTAAGTAATTAGTTGAGTTACAAATTCCAAACACCACCAATAATTAGCTGAGGCCATAGATATATCAGACGATTCCAGAGTAAACATTACCTCAGAATCTTTACCTATCAGTACAGATAAAGTTTTAGAAAAATTACCAGTTGACGGAGATGTGGTGGATATTTCAAAATCTGCAGCGCTAAGTACGGAGATCCTATATACACCAGCTACTTCTGCGGTATATTTGATAATTTTATTTTCTGGCGTCCACGTATCAGAGCCAGATGCAACTACATATACAATATTTTTAATCTGCTGATGAGGAATTTTAACCAAATTAGTTTTTTTAACAATATCAGGGATTCCACTAATAATATTAACGAGTTTTGTATCGATATCAACGAGTTTTATGTCGACAGTTGGTGGATTTCCAAAAAATTCATTAAGGGTTCTGTTTACGTTTCTGCGAAAAATTTGAAAAGTTTGGACGTGACCGGCATAATCAGTTTTGAACGCGGTAATTTCATTGTTCATTGGAGCTTCCTTATCATCAACGTATTTTTTATTAGCTGCATCAAAATCCGCCTCTGGTGTTCTGAGGTTATTAATGCCATTATTGTTCATGTTGAGAAACGCACGCATCATACCACCATTGACCAACACATACTTTGATTCCTGATCATCAACGTATTTTTTTGTTGATGCGTCATTTTCATCAGTTGGGTTCTCAAGGTAGGTAATCTTTTTTTGTTTCATATCAACATTACCATCAGGATTTCGTACAAGTATATCTGATAGTTTTATATTACTCGTCTTCAAGCGTCCTTGTTTGTCCTGGAAAATTACGACTTCATTTTCATCTACACTAGTAATATTTAGTAAATTATCAATTTCATTTTTAAGCTGATCAAGAGTTGCGTACTTGGATAAATCACCTTGATATCCTTCTGTTGATATATCTCCGGCTAATGTTCCAAATTTTGTATAGTAACTCATTATCTTACTGTCTTACATAAAATTATCCACACTAGTATAATATTATCTAAAATGGCAAAATCATCAATATTAAACTTTGATACAGAGAGACTGGTGAAGCATAAACATAACAATGAACTTCCTGATTGTCATTATCTTATTGTTGGACGAACTGGATCGGGAAAAACAAATTTGCTTATGAACTTGCTTCTTGCTGATAACTTTAACTACGATAAAGTTTATATTTACACGATCAATCCACAGCAAGATAAGTATGAGTTATTAAGCAGGTATAATGACAAGCTTCGTGATGATTTTGAGACTGGTGAAGATTTTTTCATAATTAGACAGCCAGAAGATCTTACTCCGGTTAACCAACTTGATGCAGATGAACATAAGATAGTGGTTTTTGACGATATTCCGCTAAATAACAAGGAAATGGAAAAAATAAGATCGTATTTCTCACTGTCACGTAACAAACTGTGTAATTCTGTTTATCTTGCTCAAGGATACTATAATGTTGATAGATTTATAAGGCGAAATACTGGTTGTTTCATATTATTTCCAGGACTGGACAATGTTGATGTTAGAAATATTGCGTACGAGCAATGCGGTGACGTAACCAAAGATAAATTTATCGAACTTTATCGTAATGCTACAAAGGACAAATACAACTTTTTCTTGTTCGATAAATTTACAAATGATCCAACTAAAATGTTTCGCTGTTGTATTGACACTTACTTACGGTAATTTTGTAAATATAATAATAATAATAATGGACAAACGAGCAAAATATAGACAAAATATAGAAGATCTAAAAAAAACTTGCTCAATCTCATGCATCACTTAAGCAAAAAGTACAGCAAGCACGACGTGGACAAGTGACTGCTACAGAAACAACAGCTAAGATTTTCAGACCAGTAACTGAAGCAATATTAGGTAAACAACCTGAAACTAAATCACTATCAGAAGAAGAACTGAAACAACTGCAAGAAAAAGGTTTGGTTGGATTTGTTAAAGAACAACAAGAAGCAACTGCTGCAAAAATCGTTTCTAGATCCGATGAAGACAAAAGAAAACTAGCTGAGTCACTTACAGCAAATATAGCTGATCCTGTTGCTAGACAGGCTGAAACAGATCGGTTGATAAACAATCCGCTAGAACTTGAGCGAAGATTAGCGGAGTTAACAACGCAAAGAATAACCAATATTATCACAGATCTATCAGGAGAAATAAAAGATATCAAAGAGGAGCAAGAAAGAGTTAGTAAGGCTACTGTAAAGTTTATGGATGTTGATGAACAAAGACGTTTTTTTATAAAAATTTCAAATAATACGATAGCTGATGATGAATATGATGAATTTTTAGAGAAAGAAAATATAAGAGATATTGATAATATAAGCAAGTGGACTGATGAAAAATATATAACATTAACCAGTAGATTAGATGAGATAATAAGAGATGGAGTTGCTGCTAAAGAGGAAATAAACACAGCTGAGGAATTGGTGGATATGCAACGACTTCATGATATAATGAGATACGGTTTCATTGCTTACATGTTTAAAGAAACAGTAAAAAATAGTAGAGCAAACCCTTTTGGTAAAGGATGGAATTTTAAAAGAAAATTTATTACGCTCGATAGAAACCGTGTAAAAAAAATTAGAGAAGCAAGAGGAATTGGTGTGAAAATATTTACTTCAACTACTGAAATGATAGGTAGGTTAATGTTACTAATATCTTCTAAAGAAGCTGGGAATGATAGTGTTGAAATTGATAATGAGATCATTGACATACTTGATCATCTAAGATCAAGCGAGTTATTAACATCTGACGAATATGAAACTTTACACCGCGATTTGATTTTTGTAAAATAATATGTATAAATGCAAACAACATTGTTACTAAACTCTGGTGAGTCTGCGCAAGATAGCGCAAATTTTTCTGTAAATTATGTTCCGCCTATACAACTAGATCCTGCAAAACAATATGAGATTGGGCTAATTTCTTGTACTTGCTGGAATGCTATGCCTAATGTGAAAACTGATGTTAATGATAGCTTTTGGTTTACTACTTTTTAAAAAAATGTAATATTTCCAACAAAAAAAGTAAAAATTCCACAAGGAGCTTATAATATTACCGATCTAAACAAGATAATCAAAGAGATCATAGAGAAAGATGGCGGGGTGGCTAGTAATTTTGAGTTGGCGGCGAATTATAACACATTGCGAGCTAGGATAACTTTGAAGAATATGAAAATCGATTTTGAACCAAGAGAAAGAAATATTGCACAACTGTTAGGATTTACTGAAAAAAGTTACGAAGCTTATGATAAGGTTATTACCTATGACAGTGAACTGCCAGTAAACATAACAGAAGTAAATACCATATTAGTAAATTGTTCTATTGCTTCTGGCTCTTACACATCAAAAGGTAGCAAGGGTCAAACGATTTACAGTTTTTCACCAGAAGTTCCGCCAGGTTCTCTCATGCAAATAGAACCACGGCATATTATCTATTATCCTTTGAATCTTGAAAATCAAATATCAAGTATAACAATGCAATTGACAGACCAGTCAGGAAAACAATTGTATCTTAACAATGAAGTTGTAACTTATTATTTACAAATACGCGAACAAAAGTAAAAATTATATACAACATCGAATATAATGAACCAAAGAAAAAAAGTTTATAGAAGAAAAATAGTAGGAGGATTTTTTGGAAATATATTTACTAAAATTGTTGAAAATGTTCCAGGACTAGCTCGTAAAGTTGCGCCAATTGCACTTGACGCGGGTAAAGCTTTTGCAACTGGAGCTGCATCTGCCGCTGGGACTGCGGTTGGACAAAAAATAACTGATAAACTAAAAGGCGAACCTAAGACGCAAGCTGAAATAAACCAAGCTATCTCAGAAATCGCTCCAACCAAAGAAACTCAGCGAGCTATGATAACAACAACAAAAAAACTATTATCACCAAAGGGCGAGCAGATCATACAAAAGTTAATATCTAAAGTAACAGTGCCGCAATAAAATTTTATATAATCTTATAAAATAATGTCTGCTAAAACTTATCTTAATTTAACAGAAACTTATGACATCGACAACGATGTGACAGAATTTGAGTATGTTGAGTATCTCGATGAAAATTCTAACGAACCAAACAAAGCTGGTATTAGAACTTTTAATACCAGAGACGAAGACGTATTTCTACTGCCGCATAAGGCTATGTTAGAAGTTCGTGGTCAGATTATGACAACAGATGTTCCACCTGCTGCCATTGCAGTTGGAGCAGAAGTAGCTCTTATCAATAACGGCTGGTGCTTATTCAAAAGTGCTAGATATCAACTAGCTAATCAAACTGTTGAAGATATTTCAGGTCATCTACAAGTTGCAAGTACAATTTTAAATCTTATTTCATTTTCAGATGATTACTCGAGATCAACAGCAACGAACATGATGTGGTTTAAAGATACTGGACGGGGTCTAGCTGGATCGATTGAATTTCTATCCAAAGGTGTTTTACTACACGGGGCTGATGCAGCTGCAGATGCTGTAATTGTAAGAGATTTTCTTATCGTTAATGCTGCTGCTCTAGGTATAGCCGCACCTGCTGCAGCGGCCAATGCAGACGCTACAAGAGTTTCCCTTACGGCTGCTTGTAATAATCTTGGTATAACCCCACCAGCTGCAGGTGCAGACGGTGTTGCAATGTTAAATTTGATTAATAACTCAATTAGCGTAAAAAATCCACGTTATAACGAAGGTTTTGCTAGGCGAAGAGAACTTGCAGCAGGATCGCGTCAGATTACAATGATGCTTCCACTAAGTATGATTTTCGGCTTTTGTCGTGATCATGATAAAGTATTTCGCGGAGTAAAACATACTCTTATTTTAGATCGAGCAGATCAAAACGATTGCTTGTTTAGATTTGGAGGGGCTGATGTACAGTTTATCATAAACAAACTTTCTTTGTGGATACCACGTGTAACACCGTCGATCACTAAAATGTCAGAAATAAACAGCTTACTTGATAAGCATACAAATAGAATTTACTTTAAGCAGCATAAGATATATCAGACAGCGGTTCCAAATACTACCGACTATACGTGGCGGGTTACAACAACATCAAGCGAACAACTGCCGAGAAATATATTTGTCGTATTTCAACAGCACGCCCGACGAGGTAACCAACAACAGAATAATGCAATATTTGACAACGCTGATGTCAGAAGAATACACGCTAGATTAAATTCAAGGCAATATCCAGAACGAGGGATAGAATGTAATTTTGCCGATGACGCTAATAAAAATATTACTCGACCGTACATGTATCTGCTTGACGCAATTCAAAAATATCAAGATGTTGAAGATGGAACTCAAATATCAGCAGAGGAATTTCGTACACTATATCCTATCTTTCATTTTGATGTTAGTAAACATAACGAGCGAGTTGTAGACAGCACAGCGGATATTGAAATTACTTGGACGCTTGGAGCGGTCCCAATAGCGCCGTTATACGTATACGCATTAGTGATCAGTGATAGATTTTTCACAATAGATTCTATTGGAGGTAAAATGACCGTCCAAGTTTAATCTACGGTT
>JAECUM010057708.1:0-22080 GCA_016617855.1 Megalonaias nervosa
AAACCAGAAAAGGGCACATGGGCTAATCTAGCTGCTTACAATTAACATATCAGTTATATATGTACTATTAAAATAAAATACCAGTGAAGATACTTCTCTCCCTTTTTGCACAACTTGTATGGCCATAATCAGACCCACTTAATATGCAACTGCAGTACACGGAATGATTGATTGCTCTCTCACTGGCCAATTGAAAATGATCTACTGCACTTATTTATAACTTATCTTCTTGATGCTTTTCATTTTTAAAATTGGTAAGGGGCTACAAAAAAATTGGAAAGTGTGCAAATACTATCAGTTGTTTCTTGTTGGCTATGGCAAATAGGTTTTATTGTAACTTTAATAAAGTTTTTGTTATTAGGTGTGTATGTACTGCTTGGTCTTATCCCCACCCACACATATTCAAACTTAACCCCTCCCCCCAATGTGTACATACAAAATGTACAATACTCAACAAAACCAAGTTTAATCCAAAGCTAACATAAGATTCACATTAAAACTAACACACATGAACTATAAAATTACCACTAGTGCATTCATTATGAAAATTATTCAAGTGAATAAAATTTAGGCATGGAGTGTAAAGCAGCAACTATACTATGTGCTATGTATATTTTGGAGATGATATACATAGCAAAAAATGGTGTACTGTCCAAATGTTTATCAACTTCACATGCACATAGCAAAATCTAAACATAAAGTCAACAATGTTTAATTCAACTTGCAACTGTGGTATCATTGTGCTTACATTTTTTTGGAGAAATTGACATGACTTGATACTAAGCAGAAAGTTGTAATAATCATCTACTTGTATACAAACCACAACTGACCACATTGTTAATAAATACTTGCATGGTTATGATCACAACCAATGAAAATAAGAACTGTTACCTATTAAAATTCTGAAATCAATGAAAAACTCCTAACACATTTTGACTTAGATTACCAATAGTTACATTTTAATTAGGTATGGACAGTATCATTTATATGCAGAAATAACTGGAAGATTGGGTGAATAATGCTCTATTACTAACCAACTCATTGGTTTCAAGATAATTTTCTCATTTTTGTTCTATAACTTTAACTTCCCTTCCATATATTGCCATTTATTACAATAGTTCCGAGATTTCTTTTAAACTGTCACAATAATTAAACAAAATGCAACTGAATCCATGAAACTAGTTCATTGAAATTGTCATATAAGATCCTTCATACAAATATACAACTGTAATGCCAATGGTATTATCCTCTGCACTTCTTCCATTGCAACTTTAAAGTGCTATCAATCAGATTTTTCCTCTGATAACCGTTAAATAGTCAAATTTTGTCAAGCTGTATTCCAAAACATTGGAATTATCTATTGGAACTGGACTTGGATTGAGTACATGTTGGAGTTAAAATATCCAACGAAGACTCCATTACTCACAAGCGTTCGTTTCTACCCCCTTCAATCAATTAACTAACGCGAAATCTGGCCCACGCTGATTCTGTGTGTGTCGGTCATCTTGAGTTAATTGGATCAAGACAAGTACGTGTTACAATGCCAATGGCTTTTGATCGACAGAAACGAGTCTATGACAACAACGTTCGTAATGATTGAATAAACGGAATTTTACATGTCTCTTAACACTTTTTGATTAGCTTACTGAAAAAAATAACAACTTACCTCTAAGCCTGTCAATTATTTCTCAAGGCTTTGCTTTCACAACCAAATACCGATTTTTTCCCCTGTCGAAAACATGTTTCACCGCCATAACTGTCACAATACGGCTACATTCGGTTCTTTTCGCAGCGCGCATAGGATCCGACTGATGCAAACCAAGTCTCACCAGACTAAAATTAATGTCGCAGAATTTGCACTTTAATTTTATAAGGAGATTTATTTAAAAAATCTGCTAGTTTTCCTATGATTGAGAAAATAAAGACATAGATTTTCACTTTGTTTGTGATTAGTAAAAACTACAAATGCAGATCACGTGGTAGGCTTTCACGACCTATTTATAGCTGACCAATGACAACGTTTTATAGTCTGTTGTCCGTTCGAAGGAAATAGGCCTTCACTTGACGGGAACAAATACGGCGTGCATAACGTAAAATACGAATTTAATAACTGGGTATCTAAAGTGGAAGTTTTTTTTATTATGTTTAGGTCGCACTTTTAGACAGACCTATTGAACCAGTTATACAAACCACCAATATAAGCGATTTTATTGAATAAACAACCTGGGACAGAAGCAGTTTTGAATCGAGACCACCCTGGGATAGATGTTTTTAAAAGTGCCGTCCCCGGGTCCCATGTATGTTTTAATGGAACAGCCCTAATCTGTACCTTTGTCACCCCCCTTTTCTTAATATTTGCTTCTGGAAATTGTCGCCTCTCACAGGCCATTTTGCTATAAAAAGTTTGCATTAGTTGTAAAAATGTTTGTTTTATACAATCCCTATTTTTATTTTCCAACAAGACTTTACAGCTTCTCATTCTTTTGTTTTGCTGCCATTATTTATTCTGTGCCACATTGTGCCATCAGTAAAGAGAGGTGGCAGTGAATGTGAGCATGTAAGTTTGAAATGATAACATTTTATGTTAATGTTTTCAATGTCTTTCGTTTGCTATAAAGGCAGAACATTATCTTACATATTAGTTACATTTGGATTCCTCTTTATTTTACAGGTCTCAAGTGTTGTACATTTCTCACCACACCTGATCTTTAAATGCAGATTAAATAACAGGATAAATATAAGGAGTGATAAAAGCTGATAAAACTGGCACATAGCATAATCCATACTTTTTGTAATATTTAGCAACTCCTTGTACCTTTCCTCATCCCCTTTTTCACAATTGTCACCTATCACATGCCTTATGCTTTGAAAGGTTTGCAGTATTTTTAAAATTTCTGTTTTACACAATCTCTCTATTTTCCACCAAGAATGTAGAATTTTTCTTCTTATTTTTTACTCTACCATTATTAATTCTATGATACACTGTGCCATCAAGTGTAACTCTTTTTCAATTGAAACTGTTCCCCAATTCTGTAAAAATAATAGGAATAGGACTTGCTTATTGGGTCTGTTCCCCATTTATATTACAATTATAGAAATATGGGCTGATGTGTCATGGTCCCCAACAACATGCCTGTCATAGTTTGTCTCCAGTATCAAGTAGGCACATACGCCTGTTTTGGAAAGAAGTATTCACATCAAATGGACATAATTTTTGTCATGAAAAGAGTAAGCTGTGCAAATAGCAACAGGGACGTATTACATCAAATCACATTCTATTGAACCATTCTACTTAATAATTGTTACCTTGCACTCTTAAAAATACACCAGAAATGTTAAGATTGAACACTTGAATTGACTTTGTGTAACTGATCTTTGTTATATGTCCCCACATGTGCAAATGTCCATCCTTGTTTAGAATGTTTGGAGGTAAAATTTTATATTGGCTATATGCACTTGAAATATCCACAGATTTTTTTCCATCATGAATGAGCTTACTTTGTGTAATATATTATAATTCACTACTTGTCCGGTTAACTTCCCTGTATATTTTGTACCAGTTGGCACACCAGTGCTCAAAGATCACCATCCTCACTTTGCCTTAAACTGTATGATAGCTAGTGTACCGTATTAGTTATTTAGCCTCTGATTGGTTGAACACACTCAGATAAACATTTTTCTGGAAACCTCATTTAGTTTGGGTGGGAATAATCACTTTAGTAGATGTCCAATGCTTCACATTTCTGTGTAAAGTTTAATTTTTTTCCTGTGTGTGTATACTTAATGTCATTTGAACATGTCCATATCTTGCAACATTATGCTTCATTACCTACATTTTACTGATCTATCAGATTTGATATAAATGTTATCTCATTTCAGGTCTGGCCAGCTATTTTGAAAAAGGCAGAAGAGTTGGATTTGCTTGGATGCTTTCCATCCCTCAGGTTGTGATGCCAAGATCTCATTAGGAATGTTCCCGGCATTAGTCATCAGGATTAATTCATACTACCAAATTGATTATATAGTGCCTCAATGACATGGCCTGAGAGACATCAACATTACTGTTGACTCAGGTAGAGCCTGCCTGGAGCGGTGTTTTCCTATTACAGGGCTACCTTTATGGTGATCGATTTTGAAACACATTTCCTTTTTATTATCAAAAATGGTACTGGTCCCATAAATATGGGATACTAATAACTGGCTGAGTAATGGACACTGTAAATCTGGAACAGAGCACATGTCATTGTTTCTTTAGCATGTACACCTATATACATTTAAACAGACATATTACAATTTGCCTCAAAAATCACTATGAGCTGTCATGCTTCACTGCAGTACTTACATATACCCAAGCTACCACTTGTCTTAAATATCATTCAAAGGTCAACTTTGATGTCTAAAATTTGGTAGTTGCTTGAACTAAATTTATAAGAAAATTTTATTTACTTTTTTGTTGAAAATTTACTTTTTATTAAAAATTTTATTGCAATAAATTTTGGAATGTTTGTTTCCAACATGTTTTTCTGAGTTCATCTTTGAAGGTACTTTAGATTAATATATGGCTTATGAGGATTTAGACTATTAACAAACAGATGTAAACACTACAATCAAACTCTGTTATCTCGATTACGTTGGGGGGTGTCAAAAAATCGTCGACATAACCAGGTCCTGAGATATCGGGGTTTAGTTGATAAATCTACTTCAGAACAATGACTATGCATTTGAAGTACCAAAAATGAGGAGTTTTGTTTCTAAAAACAAATAGCATTTCTAATGCACAATAAAAATAATAATTCAGTCCTGCCTGGTTGCAGAAACAAGAAGATTGGATGTCTTTAAATGGGATTACGTAACAAGTCACATATTTTTACAACAATACGTTGCTACAACAATGTAAGTGGTCTAAAGTTGTTTTTATTTCCCTGTGAATAGCCTCATCCCTTTGGTAGCCTCAGCAAGATGTTGATTTTCTCATGCTATCCAAAATCTAGGCCAACTGAAGTACATGTACATATAGGACTGTACTTTACAAAAAAGAAAGTATTTTCTTTCATTAGAGTTGATTTGTGACTAGCAGCAAAATTTAACTGACCAATATTGTGCATGAAAATCAATACTTTTTTAAAATAATTGTCAGAGGTTCATTTACACCAGTATGTGACGGTTTTTACTGATAAAATTTGCTTCTGTACGCAGGGGTCAAGCTAGACTTGAATTTTAGGGAGAAGTGACTTCTCCTTTTGGACAGAACAGGGAGAAGTGAGAGCTCAATAGGGAGAAGTGGACGCGAAGCAAGAAACGCGATATATATATGTGTGTGTGTGTGTGTGTGTGTTCTCTTATTTGAATTATGCCCTCTATTTCCCAATATTCATTTCTGCATTTAGCATTGGATTTAAGGAATACTTTATTTTCAAGTAGAAAATTTTCTGAGTTATTTTGGCCATATGACTTGAAAAGAGAATAACAGAAACTACATTGTAACAAGTTTTAACTGGGTAACCAGATTACATTATTACAAATGCAAGTTAGTAAAAATGCTTAATCAACTACCCTTAACAAATTTTTTAAAATACTTTATAAAAGTTCACTATAATCGCACTTTAAAAGATTTCTAAAAGTGTTTGAAACAACCCCCATACCATGTACATGAGGGCAAATGCACACGTGTGTTCAGATCATATTGTTCGCCCTAATTTCTTTGTTGCAAATAAAACATTACCGTAGCTATTCATACATAACACTAAAATGCATAAAATTACAGGCATTGCTCCTTTATAGTCAGTATATGAACTACACCCTTCTTTCCAACCGAATCGACACAGACATGTGAGTGCATCTATCTTTAGAAGGAGCTATTTTCGTAATGTTACCGGATCACTTTATATAGCTTCATTTCAACAGTCCATTGATAGGATTGCAAATTTATGGTTTATTTATTTGTGTACATATTTGTAGTTATTTTAGGTATTGGTTAGATAGAAAAAGCTGCACTTCTTTTTTACCCGTATTTTCACATACGAGTCAAGTCAGAAAACAACTTTGACCTAACAGCGCTTCTCGCGAATTCCACAACACAGCATTGTCCCATATGTTCTGACCTACATAATTTTAAAGTTGAATCTCAAATAACATAATACCTAGGCTTTGCTTTTTATGAATTGTATTTTTTTCTGAATATATTTGTACAGTGATTTACGAAAACAGACAATCGAATAAACTTTAAACTGGTACTTCCACACACAGCGATGTATTTCCCCCGTTACTGGTTCACTTACAATTTCAAACTAATTTTATGACGAAATAGTGTACAAGAGGCAGTTAAAATATCCAGATCACCAATTCTGTTCTTAATGCCTAAATTGCTATTTACATGCTATTGTTAAAGTTTCGAAACGCAAGTTTGTATGTTTTTATCATTAAGGATAACATGCGGAAATCGGGCAGTGATAGTTGCTAACTGACTCGGGAAAGAGTTAATGGTCAATCAGCTGTCAAAACACATGTCTGTGAATGTGCAAGAGGTTGTTTGTCAACGTAATTGACAAGAAAACTAGGCCTAGCTACTGATGGCTTGATGAATACATTTCGCTACAACACAACACTAGAACTAACCTGCTAAGGCGAGGAGGCATCTCAAAAAGGTATGGTGGGTAAATGTATCTCGAAAAAAAAATCACAGGGCGAAGTCGTTTTCGCTTTTCTAACAGAGGAAGGTGAAGTTTACATATTTTAGGCGACTTTGTCGCCCACTTCGCCTGGTAGCATGACCCTTGTGTACGGGACTGGAGGTATTCATGTACCAGCAAACTGTAAAATGTGTTTGAAGCCTTTAAAGTTAACCCAATAACTGTCCCAACATCAAATTCTGCATGAAGCCAAACTTAATTCCAATCATACAGTTGTAGTCTCATATCCCTCCCGACTTTGATCACTGACTGTCGGCAAGAACACAGCACCAGAAGGAGGGTTGGCTAGTCCCTTTGATGGATTTCAAGACTTTGATATTCAAGACAAAAACAATACATATGAAAGCACTCCTCTATTTGTTTCAAATTTTAATCCTATCAGTTGCTTTCTGCCTCGTTCCGTTTGTGTTGAAGAATATGTGGTACTGCGATCGACAGTTTCAAAAGAAACCCTGGGCACTATGGATTTTATTTTTTACAATACTGTTGGTGCTTTTATTTACTCTTGTTCAAAACAAATTAATAACCCAGGGGAGGGGGCAGCTTAGTTTAAAATTTTGTGGCTTTCTATTTATAGATTATTCAGTCATGTGATCTAGCTATGCTAATGTTGAAGGCTTACACTCTACCAAACGCGAAAACACTTTAACTATTACCAAATTTGTTTTAAATATGTTGTGTAAAATAAATTAAGTATTTAACCTGATAATTTTCCAAGTTACAGATAAGACCAAATTCGTGATTCTGTGTGGGATGAACTGATGTTGACATGTGATGATGTCCATTTTGAACGCAGCTTATGTAAAGGTCAGAAACGCATTCATTCAATTTCCTTACTCTAAAGTATTGTTTACAAGATAATTTTCTCCACTCTATGCAAGTGATAAACCATGCACTGATGAGATTGGTTGATTAGCATTTTTACTGGTAAAATTTGATCTTCTTGCAACTTTTTCTATCATTCCTGGTACGAGATACAGGTAATAGTGGAAACACCAGATCATTTCTTGTAAACTTTCCCTGAGATGGACATTAAAAGTTGCATTTCGTTGAATTAAGCAGATCTACATGTTACTTCGGACCGAAACTTATGCCCGACATAACAGGGTTATTGACTTAACGGGTCGAGATAAGCGGGGAAAAAATAGCATAACGAAGAAGGATTTTTTTGGGACCGGACCAAAATGCTTGACATACGCGGGTTCTCTAGATATCCGAGGTCGAGATAAGTGGGTTTGACTGTATATAGGGAAGTAATTGTGACATGTAGGTTAACCATAAACCATCTATTCTGAATGTTACCAGTCTGATATCAGGGGCCCCGAGTGGCCGAGTGGTCTAAAGCGCTCTCCGTTACGGATCACTGCCATCTCACCTCTGTCTGCTTGGGTTCGAGTCTCGGATTGGGCCAATGTGGATATGTGAGAAAGCTTGCCAGTAGCTCCTCGTGGGTCGGTGGTTCTTTCCGGGGTTTTTCCAGGTTCTTCCTCCACCATCAATACTGGCCGCCATGTATAGCCTATCTTGCGCTAAAAAATGGCGTTAAACCCTACAACAACAACAACAACAACAACCAGTCTGATATCAAAAGTATGTAAAACCATCAAATCATTTTACATTTTATATATGTGTTGTATTTTTACATGAATGTTTCTGGGCACATGCTACCAGGTGAAGTGGGCAATTAAGATGCCTAAAAATGTGAACTTCACCTTTCTCTGTTAGGAAAGCGAAAATGACTTCACCCTGTGATTTATTTTTTTGGACATACAATGAGTTTCAGTAGTTTCTGACTTTTGAGATACTGCCTCACTGTAGCCAGGAAGTTCTGACAGTGTAGTGTTATAGCCAAAGGTGAAATGTATACGGTGTGGATACCAAATGCGTAGACAAACAAACTTTTGCAAATTCACAGGCATGTGTTTTAATAGCTAATTGAACATTAACCCTTTCATGAGCAAAATATCACTGCCCAATTTTCTCAAGTTAGGCCCCATGTGATGACGAAAACATAATGAATTCAGTTTCAGTACATAAACATCAATATATAAATAGCAATTTGTGTTTTAAGAATATAATTGGTGAAGAATACTAATTTAATTTCAGAAATGAAGATTTTAACAGCTATTTTTGCGTTGTTTTTCCTTATAAAATCAGCTTGAAACCATAAGTGAACCTATAATGGCGGACATCACTATGTAGGGGAAATGCTACTTCATTAGACTGTCTGTTTTTGTAAATCAGAAACTAGTTTAAGGAAAATGTACAAATCATAGAATGCAAATTCTATATATGTGATAGAAGATTTTGCTTAATAATGTAGGTTACAAACATATTGGACAGTGCTATGTTGTGGAATTTGAAAAGCGCTGCAACTTTGTTAGGTCAGGATTGTTTTCTGACATCCATTTTTTTGATAGCGCATAAAAAGCAGCTAAGCAAATACTATTTAACCAATGAAGACGTTACTGCAGGTAAGTGGGCAAATAATGAAACCATACATTTGCAATCGTATCAGTGGATTGTTGTAATGAAGCTAGAAATTGAGGGGTTATATTAAGAAAATCCCACTTTCTAAAAATAGATGCACTCATATGTTATGCGTGGAGCCATATGTGTTCTTGTTTGTGTCAGTTTGGTTGGAATGAAGGGTCTAGTTCTCAACATTAATGCGTTTGTGTGTTGTCTATGAATAATTAGAGTAACGTTTATTTAATGACAGTCCAGTTAGGATGAACAGTATGGTATGAAGTTAAATTCACCTTTGCTAAATGTACACATTACAGGGGGTTATTTCAAAGTAATTTAGAAATCTGTTTGATTGTCATTTTATACAGAACTTTCAGACAGTAAAAGAAATTAAATGATAGTTTATTAAGCATTTTTCCGACTTACAAGACTATAATCACATCAATCCTATTAGTTTAAATTAATTACAATGTGCTTTTTTAAAGTCATATGGCCAAAATACATTGCATGTATCTTCATTCAAACATACACCTTCAAGTATGAATACAGTGGGTATGAATATAATAATTTTTATAAACATTCAGAATATGTTTATAATAAACATCTTACATAATACTAATTTTTCAACTTAAAAATAAAGTATTGGTTAAATCCAATGTTAAATGGTACTGAGGAATAGAGGATATAATTCAAATAATATATCCCTACGTTTCAGTATAGTTCTGAAATGCAAAGGTATTGTTGAAATTGAAATAATACTGGTTAGTCTAAAATCAAATCACAGGTGTGGCAGTGCATGAGTGGTCTCACAGCTTATTTTAAGTTTTGCAAATAAATGCTATTTCAGTTAATTAGGCTGAATGGTTCTTAGACAAAATGATTGTAAAATAAGTGTGGAAACCCAAAATTTAAAAGGCTTGTTACTTTAGAAGGATATTTGGAGGTAGATTAAACATTATCATGGTTATTGTCATAATTATCTTCTCCTTTTTCTTTTGCCCTGAAGTTTTCAGTATTCAAATACTTTCTCGTTTGTAAATCTCCTCCAGTGGCCTAGTGGTTAGAGTGTCTGCCTCAGATGCGGGAAGTTGTGGGTTTAATCCCCTGTCGAGTCATACCAAAGACTTATAAAAATGGTACTAACAGCTGCTTCGCTTGGCACTCAGCATTAAGAGGTTAATGTTAGGACTGGTCGGCCTGGTGTCAGGATAATGGGACTGGGTGGGACATCATGCTACATGTCTGCGGCATGATGCCTCAGTGCTAGACATCACTGTGAACTGCCACGCTGCAGACATCGTAGCGATATGACTAAAAAATTGTTATAAAGCTATGTTAAAAATCCAAATCACACACACACACACAATGTAAATCTCCAGAATTTGAATCAATCTGAAGATATACCCAGAGATTACTTTAACATGTAATTACATTTATGCCAGGTGTGTTGATAGGATTCATTTTACAATGGGATTTAATTTTATATGTAATCATTGGAATGATAAGTAGCATTTTATTTATAAATAGAATGGATGTATAAGTGACCCTTGACATTCATTAGAATGAGCAGGATTTACATGACTGTGTGTCATGTCCTCTGTCTTGTAGTTTGCATCATTGCCAGTTTATTAGGCCAGTAAACATGACTGCATTCCATGTACACACCCCTTATGACCTCTGTTCGTAGTTTGCATGACTCACCAGTTTATCAGGTCACCCAACATCAGCACTTTATTCCCCTTTAATAACACTTTGATAGCACAAGGGTTACATAAGAAGGGCAATTACTCCTGGAGTATGTCCTTGTTACATTTACTGACCCAGGTGTTGCTTGTTTAGAACTTTATAGTGTAAACTTTGAACAACTCATACTTGTTGACTTGGTAACATAAGTTAGGTAGATTGTAGTGTACTTGTCAAAATTAAGTATTTGTCCTTCTCATATTTCTTTTTTTAAACCTGCGTTCTTAAATACCAAGGTAGCTAGTATTATATATGGAATAGTGATATAGAGGTCTGTCTTCAAACTTTATTACTTCGAAGATGATATCGTAGAATAATTAAGTTTTGAGAAAGCCCGAGATTCAGGGTGAATGACGAACTCCAGTTTGGCCTTTTGGCACTTGTGCATTTTTCTTCCATGTTGTAACAAATGACCTGTATTCATCTGAAGAAGAGTTTTCTTTGATATACCCTTGCTGTTTACAAGGATGTTTTTGTATTAATTATGATAAATGTGTCAGCCGAAAATTATGATCACATTTTTCTGCACTTGTGTGATATCAGTAGAATACATTATAAAGTGTTACAAACTTTGGTTTGCGAATGTAGCAAAATGGACTTGAATCAACAAAACCGGAGCATTTCTTGAGAACATGGGTCTAATAAATTAATTTGAATTGCCAGTACATTTTATGTATTTTCATTGTTGTACCCTTTTATCATCCTTGCCCCTCACCCCTGATTCTATTTTTCCAACTTTTCATTATTCTTCAAGCCTAAATTCCAGACTTATTTTATGATGCTTCTCATGTCTGAGGCATGAAACAAGAATGAGGAAGATATCTGAGTAAACCAGGTACAACATGCTTTGTCATGTAACTCATCATTCCCAAGGGATTAAGGGGTGTTGTCAGTATTTACATATCTTATACATTAATAACTAACACCTTAAATTTGTATTTCACATTTGAATTGATTGTATATTTCAATCCATTCTATTTATAACATATTTCACTTTTAAAAACTCCAAAAATCAATTAAGTCAGGAATTTTGGAAATGAGGTTTTATTGGTAGTCAGTCCTCATCTCACCTATCTCTGTAAGCCACTGCCAATATGATGCTTAAGTTCGGTTGCTAACTAAAACTTCCTAGTTGTGTCATTTAATCTGTAAATAGAATACTCCAAAAATTTATGAGAGGCTCAAAATAGGGCCAGTCATCATGGCACATGACTGTTTTGGAAGACAGAAAGATTAGGAAAGAAAGAAGTGAATGAAGATCCAATAATTATCTTCAGTCACTTGTATTTCTGCATTTTATAAGTGTTAGGATTTGATGCAGATGAAAAAAGATGATTATAATTTAAAATTTATACATATGTTCAGTTGGAAGTATGAAACCCGCAAGTGCCTTTTATGAGCTCAAATCGTTGAAGCAGTTTATATCCCTGTGATAATGCTTTATTGACAGCATAAAGGTTAGATAAGGGTGTGCAATTCATTCCAAGGATGTCTGTGTTTCAGTTTAAACCACCCAGTTATTGCAAGTTTGAACCAGATAGTGCAAACTTAGAACAGCTGGGACTTGTTGGCAGTTCAATGCAAGTTAGGTAGATTTGGGGGTAGTTGTCAAACTCAAGAATTTGGCATTCTCAGGTTTCTTATATTAGTCTAAATTCAAACTTTATCACTTTAAAAGGATACCATTGAATAATTCTATTTTTCTAAGTCCAATTCAGTGTACATTACAAATAAACTATCTTGAGTTGAACCTTTGGTCACATAGCTAGCTATGTATTTTTTCTTCCTTGTTGTAATAAAGGACATGTTCAGTTGGATGAGATAATATTGGATTTTACCTCTGTCCTTTACAAGGAAGTTTTGACCCAAATATAAAAAATGTGTCGGTCCAAGATTAGGACCAGAATAATTTATGAAGAAATTGTAAAACCCCAAATCAGTTATTTACAATATTTATCTTACTCTAAATTCTGTCATGTTTGATTTGAAACCTAGCATGAAATAGTATAAGGTGGAAAAAATTACAAGTATGCAATAACATGAGGTTTGATTAGAGAGATGGATAGACTGATTGGTGAATCATATGTCAGGCCTTAACATTTCTATGCCATACCCACATATCTTGACTGCAACATCTAACACAGTATGGCCTGTAAAGGAAATGTTAAATTAGTGCTAAACAAACTAAATATCTTTAACTGAGTTCAAGTCAATGTTAAATTAGCACTAAACAAACTAAATATCTTTAGCTAAGTTCAAGTCGATGTTAAATTAGCACTAACAAACTAAATATCTTTCGCTAAGTTCAAGTTGATGTTAAATTAGCGCTAACAAACTAAATATCTTTAGCTAAGTTCAAGTCGATGTTAAATTAGCGCTAACAAACTAAATATCTTTAACTAAGTTTAAGTTATTTCTATTTTTATGTATCTGAAAAATGCATCAGTATTAAAAGTTTTCTTCACTCGCATGTGTTGTCAATAGAGCACATTGTCATATATCTGGCCTTGTAGAAATATTTCCATCCCATACCTATATCTGACATAACATCCAACATTCATTATGGCCTACAAGGAGAGTAATATTATTACTGAGCAAACTCAATATTTTTTAACTGACTACAAGCCCTTTCCATCTTTAATAAAAGTAGTATCAGAAAATGGTTTCAAATATGTCTGTCATGTTTAGGTTGTCTTGACTCTAAATAGTATTAGTAACCCTAACCACTAAATAGTATGGGTCACAAGAACTTGGAAGATGCGTGCAGTAAACTCTGTACACCATGCACCATCGTGTAACTTCTCATTCCCCAGGGATTAAGGGGTGTTGTCAATATTAATATATCCTACACATTAATAAATAACACTTTAGTTATGTATTTCAGATTTCAGTTGATTGTATATTTCAGTCCAAACTATTTGTAATATAGGTCACTTTCAAAATTCAAAATCAATTACAATCAGTAATTTTGGGAATGAGGTTTTATTGCTAGTCAACCCCCATCTCACCGGTCTCTGTAGACCACTGCCAATATGATGCTTATGTTCGGTTACTAACTAAAACTTCCTAGTTGTGTCATTTAATCTGTAAACAGAATACTTAAACAATTTATGGGAGGCTCAAAATAGGTAGGTCATCATGGCATGCACATGACTGCATCAGAAGTTAGAGACAGTAGGAAAGAAAGACGTAAAGGAAGATCAAATATACATTTATAGTCACTTGTATTTCTACATTTTGGAAATGTTATAATCTGATACACATGAGGAAAGGATGATTAAAATATTCTTTGTGCTCAGCCAGTGCCTCATAAGCTCAAATCATTCAAGTACTTTTTCTCCTTGAGCTAGTGCTTTGTTGACAGCACAAAAGTTAGATAAGAGGGTGCAGTTCATTCTTAGGATGTTTGTGTTTTGATTGCAACCATACAGTTAATCCTGGATTGAACCTCTTGGCACATAATCAACCATGTATTTTTTCTTCCTTGTCATGTTATAAGACGTATTGGATTTTACCCATGCCCTTTACAAGGAAATTTTGACTAGAATATCAAAAGACTGTCAGCCCAAAATTAGGACCAGAATAATTAATGATGAAATTAAAAACACAAATCACTTATTTAAAACACTTTAAAGATCACCTTATTGCAATTTTTGTCTAACCTAAAACATGTAAAATGCTACAAGGAATTACAAGTACATAATGAGGTTAGGGTTAGGGGTTACATAGATAGATTTGTTAATCATATATAGGCCTTATAGAAGTATTTCTAGCCCCCCCCCCCCCAATCTTTACTTTAATAAAAAAAATAAATTAATACTCAACTAAATCTTTTAAACAACTTCAATATAGTAAATTGATTTTAAAATAAGTATATAATAAATAAATAAATTATGAAAACAGAGCAGGTCAAAAGAGTTCATGGTTGTAATAAATACATTTGAAGTGTACTGCATTTGTATCTCTAGTACCTTATCTTCCATTTCCCACCTCACTCCTTGTTTCCATCTTTCTGATTTATTTATTTTTCAGAGTTTAAATTACAGACATATTTTATCATGTCTGACACATTTATAGGTGTCATGATCTGATTCAGTAGAATGGGGTTAGGCTTCATAAGGAAATCTGCAGTTCATCAAGCATAATCATTTAATTTAATTTGCAGACAATGTACAACATGCACAGTCAAGTAGCATAATGGGTAAACTAGGCACAGCTTGCATATTCATGTATCACACTGGGTAGACAATGTACATCATGCATAATCATGTAACTTAATGGGTAAACTTGGTACATTATGCATAGTCATGTAGTTTGATGGGTACACTTGGTACAGCATGCATAATCATGTAATGTAATGGGTACACTTGGTACAGTATGCATATTCATGCAGTTTGATGGGTACACTTGGTACAGCATGCAGTCATGTAGCATAATGGGTAAACTAGGCACAGCTTGCCTACTCATGTATCATACTGGGTAGACAATGTACATCATGCATAGGTCATGTAACTTAATGGGTAAACTTGGTATATCATGCATATAGTCATGTAACTTGATGGTTAGACTAGGTACATCATGCAGAGTAATGTTGGATGATGGGTAAACTAGATACATCATGCATGTAGCTTAATGATCCAAAACAGTGTTGTCAGTATTAATCTGTCCTAAATTTTAGGAAGTGTCCCTTTCCTTCTGCATTTCACAGTTTACTTTCTCAAATCAGCTTGTTTCAACTGTTTGTAATAATGTTTTGTTTCCAAAAAATGCAAAATCAGTAAAATGCATACTTGTCCAAAATTAGTTTTTTATTTAGTCAACCTCCATCTCAATGATCTCTGTCTGAGACTGCCAATGTGATAGTTGCATGGGTTTTTGCTGAACGTCTTTTTAGTATATGCTGATCTGATGTCCAGTATGGCTGCTACATTGGCCATCTTTAAAATATTGTTATCACTACACCTTTAGACAGAAGTCATATTGACTTGAGTTTTACTCCAGAAGACTTATGTTTGTCCCAACTAAAGATGGTACTGCTCGCATATCCACTTGAAAATTTTGTTATCATTATTTTTCATCATAGAATGCTTATAATGACATAGGATGTTTACTGATAGACTTACTATAATATCTAGTTGGTCCTGAATGAAAATGGTGCCATTTGGACATCCATTATGGCCATCACAGTGGCCAATTTTAAAATCTTATAACTACTTTTAATTTCTTGATTGAATGATGAATGATTGTGTCAGCATTGGGTTTTCACTGCATGACTTTTTATGCTGATCTTATCACTACCTCTCCTTTTACTGGAAGACTTCTTATAATGTCTTGTTGGTCCTGTATTCAAAAATGGTGTTGATCGGACAGCTAATATGGACACCATTGTGGCCACCTAAACATCTTGTTATAGCTTCTATTAAAGGGAAAGTCAGTTGACATGAAGTTTTCATCAGAACAGTTCTTATGGTGTGTAGTTGGTCCTAAATGAAAATGATACAAATTGAACTTTACTATGGCCACCATGGTAGTCATCTTGTAGATGTTGTTATCTCTACTATTTTGAAATGGATGGCTATATCAACAGGGGACCTTCACAAATAGATTTATTGTTATTATGGATTCCAGAATAAAAAAGGGAATTGCTTGCTTGTCCTTGTTAAGGGAACTTTACTAGTAACAGTACTACATGGTTAATTCCAAACCCATGTAGTAACATTACCCTATTTCCAAACACTGATTTTGTGATCTCCAACACCCGATTTAGTAACAAAACTACATAGCCATCCCCCAAACCCATGTAGTAACATTGCCCTATTTCCAGGCACTGATATTGTGAGCTTCTGTGCCTGATATAGTAACAGTACTACATAGCTTATCTCTTAGACACATGTTGTAACATTACATTATTTCCAGGTATTTATTTTGTAGTCTCCAAAACCTGATGTAGTAATAATACTATATCGTTTATCACAAAATTCATGAAGTAACATTACCCTATTTCCAGGTGACAGTGTAATGCTGATTATTTTGGATGTGCAAAACCTGATGTAGTAATTATATAGTAATTATATTATATTGTTAATCCCAAAACATGTGTAGTAATATTATCCTATTTCCATGATAACTTTGTATTTAATATTAAATATTATTACAAATGCCTTCTTCATAGTCATATTGCGTTTTGAGTTGCCTAAGTGGTTAAAGCAGGAGGTCACAGGTTCGAACCCTGGCCTTGTCATACCAGAGGTTTATAAAAATTGTGCTAACAGCTGCCTCACTAGGCGTTCAGCATAAAGAGGTTAGTATTAGGACTGGTTGGCCTAGTGTCAGAATAATGTGACTGGGTGGGACATGATACTACAAGCCTGCAGCATGATGCCCCATGCAGTGCTAGACCTGACTATAAACTGCCACACTGCAGACGTCATAGCTATATGACTGACAAATTGTTAAATCTACATTAAAAATCCAAATCACACACACATAGTAATATTACTCTACTGATTATCAACTGTGACTACCTTCCCAAGTCAACATTGCCACGCCCAATGTAGTAATGATAGAACCCATCATATGACCTTGTAGAATAGGAGAATTACATTCAAAGCTTATAATGTTAAGTCATACACAAGGATGTGCTGAGTGTTTGATGCATATTTTAATCCCAAGGATGGAATTTTCAATCCTGCACGAAAGCATAATGATGGATTCTTTTTCTCACATATCAGTGCTAAAAAGGGGAGTCTAAGTCAAAAAGACATACTGTGAATACTGCTGTGACGTTCAAGTTGCAAAACATCCACATGTTTGTGGGATACATAACTTAAACCACTGCTCAATTTAATATGTACATCTGTTGAAATTAATTGTTTAACTTGATTACTCGAAATAAAACTTTTCACAGTATGATGCAAATAAGGAAGAGTTTGATATTTTGTGTGTCCTATGCTCCCGGTAAATTGTCAAAATATTCAGAAGTCATGATAAAGGTCAGGCGTGAAGCATGAGCAAGCAATCTTGCACTGGTTTTCTAAAGTGGAAAATACAACCATACACATATGAATGTAAGAATATTACTATGTTGCCTAGTTGGGGTCAGCTCAGGTGATTAGACTTGGTTAAGATGCATGTAATTTAAAATCAGAATACTTTCTTCATGCTGGCATCATCCTAGCACATATTGGAAATTATCATAATCCTGTACAGTATTGTTTTTCAGATTCTAGCTCATGTGTAGCTCCCATAGAGAGATAGCCAAAATATATTTTTAAGTAGTGAAATGTATGTATGTATGTATAGTGTGTGTTTAGTGACTTTGTGGTACATCTGATATTTCTTATCATGAACTGAGTTTAATTGAGAAATAAGTTAGTATACTCATGTAGCCTCTATTTTTCTCACATGGTATGCATGAAATTTGTATTTGTACAAGTCTCTATTTGTTGTGAATAAATTGGGTTTATAAGGCCAATAAAGTGAAGTAGTTGTAATGTTGTTATATTACTACATAGCAGATACAACTTGGTCAGACTTTATCTGGCTCACAATAATATTACTAAAATGTAGATCTCAAAACTCAGTTAAACAAGATTGCTACATAGCCTAGATGTGTCTATAAGACTGTAAATCAAACTCCTTGTAGTAATATTATATTTTAATAGAAGGTATAGATATTTCAATTTACAAATTTGTAAACAGCTATTTAAGCCTCTACTATCATCATGTATATCAATACAAACTTCTACCTTAATAACTTGACATTCTGCAGTCAGTTACTATAAATCCTTTCATCCATGTACACGAGTGTATGCATGAGTGTGAAATTAACAACAGGTAACAATTCCTTACTGCTTTTTACCTTTATATGTCTCCTTAAAATTTGTCCATTGGCTTTATTACAGTACAACAATAATAAAACATTAAAAATCATATCAGTACATTTTTGATACATAGAAAATAGCATGTAGCTTGTATGAGAACTTTTTAAACATATCACACGCTTAATTGAATTTAAGTTAATTCCTGCTGGTACCAACAGTTGCTCATGTTAAAAGCGACTAGTTATGGACTTTATTTTGAAATAACATCTGTATACAAGAAAGATGTCATTTGTACATCAAAGTTTGTCATCCTCAAGACCATGATAAGCCTTCTTTCCATGATATGTTCACAGAGTATAGTGGTTCTTTACACTGAATAATGTACATTGCTGTTGACAGTAATGGCTACCATAGTAAGATCCAATCTTTGTAAAGAAGCAAAGTATAGGAAGTGTCAAATACTGTCTTGACAAAATAAATAAAATTCCTGTATATATTATGTCCTGATTTTTAAATTTTAGCATTAAAGATTGAGCAAGTTTTTAAATGTTGCTCAAAACAGTGATGTCATGCAAGGATCAAGCTGGTCTCCAAAGGAAAGTAAAATCACACAAACCTTACAGCCATTTGCTTTTTTGTCATAAGTTAATAGCCATTTTGCGGAATTTTCTGTCTCATGTCAATGGCCATTTATGGGACAATAATTTCTTATTTCCGTTTTCAGTTTCTCTTTGTTAATATTTATTCTTAAATATTTCACCTCGTAACATGTCCAGAAAATACATACCAGATAAGCTACATGTATAATCTTTTTGTCTTTTGTATCAAGTTTCATTGCCATTTTGCAGGTGTTTTATACTAAGTCATTGTTATTCACTTTTCCTGTTGGTGCTTTACAAAATGTAAAGCTGGTATCTGAAAAAATGTCCAGATGAAATTTTTTGTTGTGATATTCGACCAGTTCTAACTCTTGATTACTCTCCTTCCTGCAATCAAACAGAAAATAAAAAATTAATTTGTTACTACTAATATGAAAACCAACCACGTACCAACTGTGGAGATGAAATAATCAAGCATGTGACTTCTGAGAAACATACACTTTATAGCATATAGGACAGGCTAAATGGTCCCTTAAAACATATTTTAATAATACAACTGAGGATTCTGTCATATAGAAAAGGTACAAGTGAACAACTTACACATCTACAGTACATACACACATATTCTTAACGGAATATTTTTCGTTGAGATTGAATAATAGCATGTATAGTCAACGGGATTATAAGAGTTGGAAACATATGGGTTTCTGCTCTTCATGGCAATCTGATGGACAATTTAATTGTGACATTTTTCTAACACTAATCCACCTGTTTACCAGGAATTTACTTAAGAACAATTCTACCGAAGTTGTGGCATTGTAATATCTCTTCCAATATCCAGTATTCTTTGCATATGTGATAAAAGTTTTTTTTGTACTTAATTCTCTTCAAAGACTACCAATATGAATAAAAATGTTGTAGGAGTGTTTCACATTGCATGCACAATGAATATTCTACCAAGATTGGGCTACTAAAGACCACTCTTGCAACTGTGTGGCATTCATGATGATCAAATGGAGAATATCATCATCATCAGTCCCATAGCCTGGTAGACCGTTGGGGAACCACACAAGACCGAACAACCAGCTACCTCCATTCCTCTCGATTTTCCGACTTTCTCAGTGAGTCGCTCAATGTCAAGTCTGTCCACTCTTGAATGTTGTTTTCCCACCTTTTTCTCTGCCTGCCTCTCTTTCTGCTTCCTTGTACAGTGCTTTGCAGGATTGTCTTGGCAAGTCCTGATGATTGTGAGACGTGCCCATACCACTACAGTTTACATTTTTTCAATGTGGTCAGGAGGTCTTCGTGAGGCCCAATGGCTCGTCTGATTCTTTGCCCTATTTCTTCATTGGTGACACGGTCTTTGTATGAGACACCTTGGATCTTTCGGAAGCATCTCATCTCTGTGGCCTGTATCCTTTTCTCTAAGTCAGCTGTTATGGTCCATGATTCACAGACATAGAGAAATATGGAGATCACCAGTGAATTCATCAGTCTGACCTTGAACTGAGTGCAATGTTCCTGTCGTTCCAGATGGGCTTCAGTTTTGTCAGCACTGCTGTTGTCTCTACAATCCTGGAGAGTACTTCAGACTTCAATCCTTCATCTGCTACAATTCCCCCCAAATACTTGAAGCTGTGGACTGTTTCTAGCTTCGTACAAGGTACAAAGCTGAAGGTACGCGAATATCATTTAAGTCATATTACACATCCTTATGCTGTTATTTGTCTTTTAGACTAAAGTGAGACGGATGAGTGATAGGTGTACTTTGGCCTCTTATTGTGTTACTAATGTCACAATACAGCAGATTCATATATAAAATGCTATGCAAGTGCATTTACTTTTATCTATAAGGGCATTATTGATTTTAAGCACAATTTGCAGCCCAGTTATAGTCAATACATTTTACATACATAATTGATATAGCTAATTAAATGCACTGTTTAGAATTATGTTTAAAAATACTTAATGAATATGACTTGGAAAATCAAATATAAAATATTTATCCTCATTTAAAAGAAAGTAATTTACTAATTTAATGTTAACCTGTTTGATTTCAGTTTTGTTTTTGGAAATTACTTTATATAAAGGTTAATTAAAACAACCAAAAATTTAACTATCAAATTAAAAGAAATTATTAAATCAATTGATTCAAATATCATAACATGGAAAATATACCTTCACACATTGTCTGACTGCTGCTGTGGATATCTGTAGTGTTTTCTTTTCTTTCATCAAAACAGAGATGTCTTTGGAAACGAAAACATTGTCTTTTATCTCCCACTTACGTTTGGGCTCCATTTTGCCCTACAGTCTCACTTCTCTAAGTATGAAGTTTCAGAAATGACCAGGCAACTGATATCAGTTTGCCTTTATGAGAGACCCAATTAATGGACTCTAGGACATGAACGCTATCTAATTTCAGCACTATCAATTTGCTGGAATCCAAATGACTTTAATTGCTACAAAGACAAATGTGTTGCTATGTGATTCTGCAGTTGTTCCTGTGTAACTGTGCAGGTCACTTGGGTGTAGACTTTTCAGACTTTTTTTGAGAAAAAAAAATCTCATCACAACTAAGCAAAATTATTTGGGGAAGACAAATGAAATGTGAATACTTGTATATGTATTAATATGTAAGTGACCCAATTAGATGCTCAGACCATTACAATCTCCTTGCATTTATTTTACACATTTTTTAACATTTTGTACTTGAACTTGGTATTTTAAAATTCCAAGCCCAAAACATTCACAATA
>JAECUM010057709.1:0-10066 GCA_016617855.1 Megalonaias nervosa
TTTTTTTTTTTTTTTTTTTTAATTGATTATGAACATTAAAGAGACTAACCAGGAATCACACATTTGTATAAAGAGAGAACTGTTTGTAAAGGATTTTGGTGGAATATGTCATAAAGACTTTTCTGACGGATGAACATTTGTACATTTGTGCTGATGTCTCTATTTAGTGAACGTCGTACTAAAAAGGTTTGACAAAGGATCTAATCAGACATTATCAGGTCAAAACATTATTTGCCTTGCTTCATAGTGACTTCCTGGATTACTTTAATGGGTTGCACTGAAGTGTTGGAGGACTTTTCATATTTGACTTTCACTTTATTTTGCTGATACGGCTTAGTGCTAGATGATGCGTACGAAATACTGATTTATAATTGGGTCGTAATCACCGTAGCTTGTTAATGTAACTACAGCACGAGCTTTTCATGGATTTTCTGATGAAAATTCAAGTTGATTACATTTTGTAAAGGTAGTATGGACATTTTTCTTAAGAACATGTGTTCTTCGCAGCAAACTTGAGAATTTTTATTCTTCGATTGAATAGTTTAAATGTTTGTATAAAATTAAACAGTGGTATTTATTCAAATTCAGATATTGATTTATGGCAGTGAATGACATAAAACAATCCATTAGATCTGTTTTTCCGATCTGAGTTTATAAATGTATAGTTTATCCTGGTTGATGGGCGGGAGGATGGATGGATAAATTAAACGTCGTGATTATAATTCACGTGCAATCAAGCATGTAATGTGCATGGATGGATGACAAAACACGATGGATATGGAAACTGCCCCAGTCACTAATATTAAATAACACAGTTTTCCATGTCACTCTGTGTGTGTGTGTGTGTGTGTGTGTGTGTGTGTGTGTGTGTGTGTGTGTGTGTGTGTGTGTGTGTGTGTGTGTTTAACGTAGCTTTAACAATTTTTCAGTCATATCGCTACGATGTCTGCAGTGTGGCAGTTTATAGTGATGTCTAGCACTGGGGCATCATGCCACAGACATGTAATATCATGTCCCACCCAGTCACATTATCTTGATACCAGGCCGACCAGTCCTAACACTAACCTCTTAATGCTGACGTCACTAGGCCACCGGAGCGGTCCCATATCACTATGTATATTCCACTTAATTAATGATGACGAAGAAGCCCGTACACAACAGATTCTGCGAGAAGAATCTCAGATACAACAGGCACAAGAAAATGTCGAAATAACTGTATACATATCTTCTTTCCAATGCGAAATACAGCACACGTATTTTAATGTTATGGCTGCAGGTGCTTGTCATTAATTGGCTTCATTGTTCATATATTCCGTCCTTTGTAGTGTAAGCAATAAAACTGTGATAAGCAGCTTTTTGCCACATGTCATTTGTAGTTGTGCTGCACATACTTTGTGGATACTCGTAATATAGGTAATTTGTGGATACATTGTAATATAGGTACTTTGTGGATACTTTGTAATATAGGTACTTTGTGGATACTTGTAATATAGATACTTTGTGGATACATTGTAATATAGGTACTTTGTGGATACTTGTAATACAAGTACTTTGTGGATATGTGTAATCCATGTACTTAATTACACTTTGTGGATACTTTCAAGCCAGATATTTTGTGGATACATGTATTCCCTGTAATTTATGGATACTTGTAACCCAAATATTTTGTGGATACTTGGAACTAGTACACCATTATGCTGCTAATACATATGGTTGGCGTCTCCTTTGAAACGTTCATTGATTAAACGTACACTTGGTATGCATTACTTCTTTTTGTTCTATGAGAAAACGAAATAGAAGTAGAAGAATCCTTGAAACTGTTATTTTAATCAAATATTCATTTTCACTCGCAAAACTCGTTTCTTTTGTAGTTGCACAATTTCTATTTTACAAATAATAAGAACATATCTGTTGCAAAAACATTTTAAAAAACTTCTTACATTACATAGATCGTTTTTACAACACCAGTCTTTTGACTGACTCTCATCATCATGAATTTCGCATTTGTGAAGTGTGCCATACGAGTATGGTGAAACGATTTCTACGGGAAATACTAGGAATTTGTAAAGACAGACTTCATTTCTGAATTATTATCCATGAAAACATGCCTTTTTATGTAGCAGTAGTATCATTTTGTGTACATCATGGATCAGATTGATTTTACATACTATTGTTGTATAATCCTTGTGCATAACGTATAGTCAGCTGTTAAGCAGTGCCGACTTAGATCTACCCTAGCGTTATGCATCAACATATGATCCCACAATGTTTCTGCATTTTTGCTTCTTATAATGCGCTTGCTGTTCATGAGCCTGTGTTGTTTGCACATGGTTGCTTCCTCTACACCAACAGTGTGGTACATTTGGAAATTCTGCCCAAGATCTTTCAGTTATGCTCCAATATTATATTAACCATAATTTGTTATCAACACTCATTGAAAAGGCTTCCATATTTCGTACGTCCTCAAGTAAAAATTGTACTCAATAACTTTTTGTTATTTGTTTGTGATTTATGTATGCCGTGAAAGTCATGCCAGTGTAGCTCCTGTTCAAAAAGCTAATCGATTAATGATATATATCGAATGCTCAGTTTTCTTACCTGTTCATACTCCAGGCGCTGCATTACGCCATTATGCCAAGGTTTGGAAACAATTTCTTATAATATACAATAGTGACTATGCCACAGACTCGTTCCTTTGGAAGTTAGGAATGTGCTAATCAACCATTTCAAAACTATCTGGATGCATATGAACTAGGTTGTATGTTTAAACATTTTCAACTGTGGTTCTATTTGGACCTATTGTCGTAAAGGTAGTTTAGTAAAAAGCAAGTTACTAATAAGCTTGCATTGACTGAGAATGAATGTTCTCTATTGTAGAACAGTGCATACTAAATTATATGTATAAATCGACAAGCAGCTTGTAATTTAGTTTATCCATGTTATACTAGTATTACATAGAGCTCATTTTTCCATCCAAGATGGTCTTCTGCAGTAAGTACGTTTCTCTTCTTGCCGTAATTACCTTGAATGTATCTTCTTTTGCCTCATGTTCCTGTTCAGCCTTGTCCTCACTTATTAAAGACTTTGTCTAAAATATGCCACTGCATGAAGCCCAAAACTATTTGTTTTAAAGTTGCAAAATTGGTCTTGTAGATGGTTTTCTAGTTTTAATATGGGCTGTGTATCTCTTTGGGAAAAAAGGTTATTTTTGTCGGAACTTCTGTCCGCCATCTGATTTGGCCTGGTTGAGTCTTGGTTTCTTGGGGGGGTTGGGGTTGTTTAATCACTGTTTCTTTTAGGCTATTTCCCTCTAATATGATATTGCAAGCGAAGAGAAAGTTCTGTTTACTTGCAATACAACTGAAGCCATGAAACAATAGAATTATACAGTTTAAGCATTTAATTTGATGCAATGTACCATATATGCTCACTTATACGTCGAGTCAAACTGAAAACAACAATGGATCCTGATCGTCCGTAGAATAATGCGCATGCAGATTAAGGTGTATGTGCAGTTTGCAGTTTGGCTCGTCTTATGAGCGAGTATATACGGTAATACAACTACGAGATATGTTGATAATTTTTGCCTCAGTTAAATGTATTGTTCTTTAAATATTGGTTCAGCTGATAAATTTGACCCAGTACTATTCACTGTATGTATATGTACGTTACTTTTCGCATTAGGTGAGTAAGTTAGAGAAAATATGGTATCGGCAGAAATCTCGTTACCGTCCTTCAAAACATGAACCATGTATGGTTGCAGTTGTTTTCATCTTGTATTCATAATTAACTAATCATTGTATATTCTGCTGTATACAACAGATCATTTTGTCTTACAATAATGCCATTTTCATTGAAAAGTTATAAAGAAATGTCTGAAACAAAATTGTGTTCATGTTTTCCATTTTAGGGACGATGGCTATTGCTAAACATCACTTGAAAATCTTTACGTTTCCATATTTTCAAAATGGCGTTACTTGTGTGCACTTAATCACATTATACATCTTTCTTATAGAGAAATTATTGTACGAAAGGATTTCAGTGGGTCTTTTAACCCATTGTTGTGGCCAGTTTCTATTTGAGTAATGTTCTTTTCGTCATGCTCAATTTATTGATGGGACAACTCTCAGAGAGAGAGAGAGAGAGAGAGAGAGAGAGAGAGAGAGGTCATTCTGGTCTCCTTTTTGCGGGCGATGTCACTCGTGCGGTGTAGGTGTTACGTTACTTGTATGTGCGTAGAGGTACTGGGTTCGAACTGGGAAAAGGAAGTCAGAACCTGAAGTCTGCAAAGTAGTAATTCTGACCAGGCTGTCGAGAGAGGAATGTATATATAGTTTTTCCTACACTGAAGGGCATTTGCTTTGTCTTTAATAGGTTAGAGGTTATAACACCCTGCTTCAACTTTCGTGTTCTTGGAGATCGAAGAACTAACTGTTCGTACTTCCAAAGAACCACGAACGGCTTTCCATTTTGCATTCCGCTTCCAGAATAATTTGCCTCGTCAAAAGTTGCCTACAGTGCAAAACATAAACTCTGACTGTATTAATTTCTCTCATTATGCCTGTGACGCAAGCGTCGGGAAATGTTGCTGACTAAAATAGTTTTTCTTATGTATGTACTGTATTGCTTCCTTTCTTTATTGGAACATACAGTAATATATTTTGGTGTAATGTACAAATGCTGTAGTACATACAAACAATAGTAATCTCTTTTAAAGATATTCAATCTGGCTTACAATAATAAAATTCTAACAAGCCTAGTCTTTATGAAAGTATACAGTTTTGAATTACACAGTTAAAAACTTCTGACAATTGTCATCTTTATTTAAATTATACAAATATAAATTACAATCCTAAAATTGCACTTAATTCCTCACAATTTTATGGTGACAATTACACAAAAAATCGTCTCCATGGCAGTGATGGACGTAAATGGCAAACATCCGTCTCCGGGATAGTTGAAATCATTGTCCGTACAAACTTGGAATATTCTTTCACAATGAAGCCTGAAATATCGTTGCACCTAAGGGGGATTACGTATCCTGCATCACAATTTAATCACTATATACTACTTTTAAATCGGCTTCAATTTAGCATTAAAAATATGTTGTGGAACTATGATAAAAAAACAAATAAAAATTCCCGTGGCTGTCAATCCTGCGTTGCGAGTCTTATTTAATAACGTATCATGCACAATGGTGATCTTGGAAGGAACATGTCGCAATACAAGAAAATTAATATCATGAACTACTTCTTTCTCTGTCTAAAATTGTGAAAATCTTGTTAGCTATAATTTCCATACTTTGTGCATCGTCATTAAACTCTTACGTCTAGTGGGTATTTCTGAACTTGGCATAGAATATCATAATGCTGCGTTTTAAAGGTAGCCCGCTTTTCAAAAATCAAAGCTTATTGCGCAATTCGAAATGAGGTGGTCATTATAATATAACGTCACGCACACGTCACTTTATGCATTGGTATAACGTGCCGCTTCGAAATCCTTGTGAGATTGGACGATAAATTACGTGGTTTTGATTTATGTACCTTCTTAAATAATAAAAAAGAACAAATGTTGTACAGTTTTACTATTTGCAATGCAAGTCATGTGAAAGAAAAAGAAAAGTCAAAGAAACGTATGACGAAAGAGTTTTGACCTTGAGATTTACGATATTTCAAAACTGCTTAGTGTTACAAATCCAGGTCTTAAACTATGTAACACAATGAAAGCGAAACCAACAATTTCAGTAAAATCAATGCTCAGTTTATTTCTCTACAATACAAAGTGAAAATTCAAGAGACACAGTATTATAAATTAAATCTCAAATAAACATAAATGTCATATCACATGTCCAAAACTATAAAATGTTCCGAATGGATTCCAGTAGTCTCGAGTGTCCTAATGTAACACAATGATGCAATCCAGAATTTCTTTGAATGACTTCAAAATAATCCTAAGTAGTGTATTGATTCAGAAGTCAATGAAAACTTTAAGAATTCCTATGAATATTTTAAATAAATAATTACTCTCAAATTATATATATATATATATATATATATATATATATATATATATATATATATATATATATATATATATATATATATATATATATATATATATATATATATATAGTCAACAACACTACTGGACACTTTGATCATGGATTCCCACATACCGATTTAAGACAGGAATGAATTATTTGTTTATTAAATCTCTATTTATGCACATTTCTCTTGACCTAGATGTGAATCATTCCAATGGAAAATTCCAATCTAATTGTTTACAAGACTAGGTCTAGAATCTTCCGAATTAAAATGCTTTCTAAACCTTATGTTAACATTATAAAAATACAACTTATAATCATGGACAAAAGGTAAACACACAAAACAGATATACATATCACTTAGCCAAACATTTTACGTTTCAAAATGTGCTTGATCATTATTCTTCCACGAACAGCTACAGAATGAATTGCCTACTGGCGAATAATTGATACAAAATAAATAAATAACAACCAAGAACATGCATTCAACAGACACTAATTTCCCTGTGTCACTTTGTGGTGGTGGTGGATATCTTTATCTAGAGGATGATCGACCACAGTGGTATTGCCAGGATCAAGTGGATAGTAAGAAATATGAAATTTATGGATGATATATATAGGGATCTTAGCATAGATATAGAATAGAACAACATGAGCCCCCATGTATATAAAATATAACAATTTGATCAATTAGATAACAAACAATTGTACAAGACACCTGAAGGACACGCGTCTGCTAGAAAGAAAAAAAAAACAACCAAATATGATTTTGAAAAAGCATTTAGCGGTCCGTTTACACAAATTTCATCATAAAATCTCGCGAGAGTGTTCGAATTCAATTGTCCAGCATGCCTGCATAACCTGCTGATTGTATGCGGGTCACTCCAGATTAAGGATGATAGTAGAATGGGGTTAATTTATCCCTCTGACTTCTCGTATGATGCGGCCTACAATGACCTGTCTCCTGCAACCAGTTTCTTACGGGTCTCAATGCAATATTGATCCTTTCTACGTCCCCGTTGTGTTCGTTGTTGTGTGGAACTATTTCCCTATAAAAATCTATAAACAGGCAACCTGACTAGTTTGTTAGGTCCTTGCTACTCTGATAGAAAATCATCTCTTTCGTTACGTCAGATACTGTCACATAGTAATTCAGACTGACACAAACTCCTGCTACGGTTCTCAGGTCACACCTTTGCATACAGTGGAGTAATCTGTGTACATACTACCTCATTAAACAGTATAGAAACTTAATATATTCCCTTAACGCATCAAAATTACCATATAAATTATTGTTCAATTTTTTTTTTTATTATAAACAGAATATAGTACAAGAAGACTAATGTATCTCACTGAGAGACTATTTAAAATCATAAGTAGATTTATAATATAGCCTAGTCTCTATATAAGCCATTACTCCCTGTCGTGTGGACTAATAATCACTATCTGGACTAAGTGTAGGCCCTGCCGTGTGGACTAATAATCGCTATCTGGACTAAGTGTAGGCCCTGCCGTGTGGACTAATAATCACTATCTGGACTAAGTATAGGCCCTGCCGTGTGGACTAATAATCACTATCTGGACTAAGTGTAGGCCCTGCCGTGTGGACTAATAATCACTATCTGGACTAAGTGTAGGCCCTGCCGTGTGGACTAATAATCACTATCTGGACTAAGTATAGGCCCTGCCGTGTGGACTAATAATCACTATCTGGACTAAGTGTAGGCCCGCGGGTACTCTAATGCTAATACACCCATTCGTATGTTAAGCGAATTCACATTTTAATTGTACAAATGAATTAAACATATTCACATCTTGTCTTAACTACAATATTAACTAATTAACAATTCATTAATAACATCCCACATATATAATAATATCAATTGATATCCTATGTTATTTGTATTACATATAAGGAATAAATACAAGCAATTATCTCACGATTTTTATCAAAAAATTAAGGTATGAAATTCTTTGAATGCACGATTCATATAACATTCAAGGAAAATGAATTCAAGCGATTATCTTCAGACTTCTATAAAAAAAAAATAAGCTATGAAATTCTTTGAACACATGAGTCATATAGCATTTAAGGTAAATACATTATCTTCAGACTTCTATCAAGAAAATAAGGTATGAAATTCTGTGAACACATTATCTTCGGTCTCATAGACTCACACCTAAGAGAAATTGTAGGAAATCAAGGTACAGTACCTGCTGTCTTTCCCCTTTTTCAGAATCGGCTCTTACCCTCTTATAGAATCGTCTCTGAAGACATATAATTACACGTCCCTTGGACAATCGTTACGAGGGAGTACGCCCTGCCCCGGGAGCCAAGACCTTTGCGACTGGCAAAACTTAGACTTACTAATTTTGCGATGTAGAATATTTATAAAACACAGAATTTCGCCTCGGAAACCCACTCCTTATTTAGCTTAGCCAATCAAGATATTTATCTAATCGCCTTAGAGCGTTCGCATCAGATGTGGGAGGTCGTGGGTTCGAACCCCGGCCAAGTCATACCAAAGACTTATACTAGCAGCTGCCTCTCTTGGCGCTCAGCATTAAGAGGTTAGTGTTAGGACTGGTTGGCCTGGTGTCAGGATAACGTGAATGGATGGGACATCATGTTACATGTCTGCGGCGTGATGCCCCAGTGCTGAACGTCACTATAAACTGCCACACTGCAGACTTCGTAGCGATATGACTGAAAAAATTTTAAAGCTACGTTCAAAATACACACAGACAAATCACACATACATCTAACCGCCGTTATTAACACACGACCATCATGGTCTGAGTAACTCCTCATATTACGCGCCTAATTAAGGAACCGATTCCTGGAAAGTTTCATCTTATGATACATATTTCAGCAAGTACGAAAGTTGTCACTGTATCATTTCAACTCGTAGCATTTTCAGATGCTTAGAACCGAATTCACCTCGCCTTGACCAATTTGCCTGACCGTTACCAAACGAAAATCTCATTAAAAATCAATCACTCCCACACCAGGGACATTACAACACCAAATCCTACCTCAGGCTCTATGGTTGTCACAGAATAAGGCGAGAAATAACTTGGTTTTGCCTTAGATCTATTTTTGACCATTATTCGTTGTGCATGCGTACAACGTTACCTGAGGTGAATAATTGTTTCTCCAGGTAAGCGACTGTACAAGCATGTATCTTGTCGGAATCTACATGCGACGAGAGTCACGAAAAGCATGAGTATTTTACCCTGACTATTATTTACTCTCCTATGGATTTAAGGTTGATTCTATTTCAAACTGACACATTGGTCATTTGGATCTTGTCGAGGAGTGTACGTTCTCCATTTTTGTTTACAGCCATAGGGCTGTGTATGTAGATGCATAGCGGTGTAGCTGTGTGTGGATGCATAGATGTATAGCTGTGTAGCTGTGCATATGTGTATGCAGATACATCAGACTGACGGTCTGGCTGTCTGTATGTCTGTATGGGGTGGAATCAAGTCCATACAAGGAAGGAACTGCATGATGTATGAACTTGTGCGCATGGTGGATCCGTGAAGGGTGGATGGGGCCAAAACAAGTGAGCCGACCCAGGAATTCCGGAGAACTGTCTGGTTTTGACAAATGGACTCATAAACCAAGTCAAATGGTTTCGGATGCAAGTTTTTACAAATAGTTATCGTATGACTGAGTCACGAGTCATTGTTTGGTGCAGTCGTTGTATTGTTTAACATTGAAAGTATTTGTTTCAATTGATGATGTTTTAATTGAATACAACTGAGTTATGTTATCATCACATGAGATTATTTGAGTCTCGTTTACATTCCAGGAGATTATGTGAATCTCAATTTCATTTACATTACATGAGATTATGTGAATCTCAATCTCGGTTACAGTACGTGAGATTATGTGAATCTCACTTTCATTTTGAATATTTGCATTTCACTTCATTTGTTTTTCATTTGGGAATGTGTTAGTAATTGAATGAGTCATGTGTTTGGAGCGTGAAAGAATCACTATATATATATATATAT
>JAECUM010057710.1:0-14651 GCA_016617855.1 Megalonaias nervosa
CAATGGTATCCGTCTCTCTTGCTTGACAAGGGACTTCCTGACCAAAGTCTGCTCTTATCTTCTCTCGTGCTTGAAAGGGCATTTTGAAACTCTGGCCCATCTTCTTCTCGCCCGCTTGAGAAGAGCATTTCCTAATTATTGGACATCTGAAAATGAACAATTTCTCCCCCACTTGATGTAGGGGAACAGTTAACGTTGGTATCCGTCTCTGCTGCCTGAAAGGGACTTCCTAACCAGAGTCTGCCCTTATCTTCTCGCCCGCTTGAAAGGGCATTTTGAAACTCTGGCCCATCTTCTCCTCTCCTGCTTGAAAAGGGCATTTCCTAATCATTATGGACATCTGAAAATGAACAATTTCTCCCCCACCTGATGTTTAGGAAAGATTTCCCATGGTATCCGTCTCTCTTGCTTGACAAGGGACTTCCTGACCAGAGTCTGCCCTTATCTTCTCGCCCGCTTGAAAGGGCATTTTGAAACTCTGGCCCATCTTCTTCTCGCCCGCTTGAGAAGAGCATTTCCTAATCAATGGACATCTGAAAAAGAACAATTTCTCCCCCACTTGATGTAGGGGAACAATAAACGTTGGTATCCGTCTCTGCTGCCTGAAAGGGACTTCCTAACCAGAGTCTGCCCTTATCTTCTCGCCCGCCTGAAAGGGCATTTTGAAACTCTGGCCCATCTTCTTCTCGCCCGCTTGAGAAGAGCATTTCCTAATCAATGGACATCTGAAAAAGAACAATTTCTCCCCCACTTGATGTAGGGGAACAATAAACGTTGGTATCCGTCTCTGCTGCCTGAAAGGGACTTCCTAACCAGAGTCTGCCCTTATCTTCTCGCCCGCCTGAAAGGGCATTTAGAAACTCTGGCCCATCTCGCCCGCTTGAGAAGGGCATTTCCTAATCATTGTAGACATCTGAAAGTGAGCAATTTCTACCCCACCCGATGTAGGGGAAACTTTACCGTAGGTATCCGTCTCCTGCATGACAATGGACATCCTGACCAGAGTCTGCCCTTATCTTCTCGCCCGTCTGAAAGGGCATTTCGAAACTCTTGGTGCAACTTCTTCTCGCCCGCATGAAAAGGGGATTTCCTAATCATTGTGGACATCTGAAAAGAATCTCTTCTCCACTTAATATATGGAAAATGTTACCATTTGTATCCGTCTCTCCTGCTTGAGTAGTTACTTCATGACCAGAGTCTGCCCTTACCTTCTCGCCCGCTTGAAAGGGCATAGAGAAACTCTGGCCCATCTTCTTCTCCCCTGCTTGAAAAGGGCATTTCCTAGTCATTGTGGACATCTGAAAAAGAAGAATTTCTCCCCCACCTGCTGTAGGGGTAAGGTTACCCATGGTATCCGTCCCTCTTGCTTGACAAGGGACTTCCTGACCAGAGTCTGCCCTTATCTTCTCGCCCGCTTGAAAGGGTATTTAGAAACTCTGGCCCTTCATATTCTCGCCCGCTTGAAAAGGGGATTTCCTAATCATTGTGGACATCTGAAAAGAATCTCTCCTCCACTTAATGTAGAGGAAAGGTTACCATTTGTATCCGTCTCTCCTGCTTGAGAAGGTACTTCATGACCAGAGTCTGCCCTTACATTCTATCCCGCTTGAAAGGGCATTGAGAAACTCTGGCCCATTTTCTTCTCGCCTGCTTGAAAAGGGCATTTCCTAATCATTGTGGGTATCTGAAAAAGGACAATCTCTCCCCCCACCTGATGTAGGGGAAAGGCTTACCCATGGTATCCGTCTCTCTTGCTTGACAAGGGACTTCCTGACCAGAGTCTGCCCTTATCTTCTCGCCCGCTTGAAAGGGCATTTAGAAACTCTGGCCCATCTTATTCTCGCCCGCTTGAAAAGGGCATTTCCTATTCTCTGTGGACATCTGAAAATGAACAATTTCTCCCCACCTGAGGTAGGGAGAAAGTTACGGTTGGTATCCGTCTCTCCTGCTTGACAAGGGAGTTCGTGAGCAGAGGCTGCCTTTGTCTTCTCGCCCGCTTCAAAGGGGATGTAGAAACTCTGGCCCATCTTCTCGCTCGCTTGAAAAGGGCATTTCCTTCTCAATTGTGGACGTCTGAAAGTAACAAATTCTCCCCCAATTGATGTAGGGGAAAGGTTACCGCTAGTATCGGTCTCTCCTGCCTGACAATGGACTTCCTGACCAGAGTCTGCCCATATCTTCTCGCCCGCTTGAAAGGGCATTTAGAAACTCTGGCCCATCTCGCCCGCTTGAGAAGGGCATTTCCTAATCATTGTGGACATCTGAAAAAGAAGAATTTCTCCCCAACCTGCTGTAGGGGAAAGGTTACCAATGGTATCCGTCTCTCTTGCTTGACAAGGGACTTCCTGACCAGAGTCTGCTCTTATCTTCTCTCCTGCTTGAAAGGGCATTTTGAAACTCTGGTCCATCTTCTTCTGGCCCGCTTGAGAAGAGCATTTCCTAATCATTGGACATCTGAAAAAAACAATTTCTCCCCCATTTGATGTAGGGGAACAGTTAACGTTGGTATCCGTCTCTGCTGCCTGAAAGGGACTTCCTAACCAGAGTCTGCCCTTATCTTCTCGCCCGCTTGAAAGGGCATAGAGAAACTCTGGCCCATCTTCTCCTCTCTTGCTTGAGAAGGACATTTCCTAATCATTATAGACATCTGAAAATGAACAATTTCTCCCCCACCTGATGTTTAGGAAAGGTTTCCCATGGTATCCGTCTCTCTTGCTTGACAAGGGACTTCCTGACCAGAGTCTGCCCTTATCTTCTCGCCCGCTTGAAAGGGCATTTTGAAACTCTGGCCCTTCATATTCTCGCCCGCTTGAAAAGGGGATTTCCTAATCATTGTGGACATCTGGAAAGAATCTCTCCTCCACTTAATGTAGGAGAAAGGTTACCATTTGTATCCGTCTCTCCCGCTTGAGAAGGTACTTCATGACCAGAGTCTGCCCTTACCTTCTATCCCGCTTGAAAGGGCATAGAGAAACTCTGGCCCATCTTCTTCTCGCCTGCTTGAAAAGGGCATTTCCTAATCATTATGGGCATATGAAAATGGACAATCTCTCCCCCCACCTGATGTAGGGGAAAGGATTACCCATGGTATCCGTCTCTCTTGCTTGACAAGGAACTTCCTGACAAGAGTCTGCCCTTATCTTCTCGCCCGCTTGAAAGGGTGTTTTGAAACTCTGGCCCACCTTCTTCTGGCCCGCTTGAGAAGAGCATTTCCTAATTATTGGACATCTGTAAAAGAACAATTTCTCCCCCACTTGATGTAGGGGAACAGTAAACGTTGGTATCCGTCTCTGCTGCCTGAAAGGGACTTCCTAACCAGAGTCTGCCCTTATCTTCTTGCCCGCTTGAAAGGGCATTTAGAAACTCTGGCCCATCTTCTTCTCGCCCGCTTGAAAAGGGCATTTCCTATTCTCTGTGGACATCTGAAAATGAAGAATTTCTCCCCCACCTGACGTAGGGAGAAGGTTACCGTTAGTATCCGTCTCTCCTGCTTGACAAGGGAGTTCGTGAGCAGAGACTGTCTTTATCTTCTCGCCCGCATCAAAAGGGACGTATAAACTCTGGCCCATCTTCTCGCTCGCTTGAAAAGGGCATTTCCTAGTCATTGTGGACGTCTGAAGGTAACAATTTCTCCCCCAGCTGATGTAGGGGAAAGGTTACCGCTGGTATCCGTCTCTCCTGCCTAACAATGGACTTCCTGACCAGAGTCTGCCCTTATCTTTTCGCCCGCTTGAAAGAGCATTTAGAAATTCTGGCTCTTCTCGCCCGCTTGAGAAAGGCATTTCCTAATCATTGTGGACATCTGAAAGTGAACAATTTCTACCCCACCCGATGTAGGGGAAACTTTACCGTAGGTATCCGTCTCCTGCATGACAAGGGACATCTTGACCGGAGTCTGCCCTTATCTTCTCGCCCGTTTGAAAGGGCATTTCGAAGCTCTTGGTGCAACTTCTTCTCGCCCGCTTGAAAAGTGGATTTCCTGATCATTGTGGACATCTGAAAAGAATCTCTCCTCCACTTAATGTTGGGGAAATGTTACCATTTGTATCCGTCTCTCCCGCTTGAGTAGTTACTTCATGACCAGAGTCTGCCCTTACCTTCTCGCCCGCTTGAAAGGGCATTTAGAAACTCTGGCCCATTTTCTTCTCGCCTGCTTGAAAAGGTCATTTCTAATCATTATGGACATCTGAAAATGAACAATTTCTCCCCCACCTGATGTAGTGGAAAGGTTTCCCATGGAATCCGTCTCTCTTGCTTGACAAGGGACTTCCTGACCAGAGTCTGCCCTTATCTTCTCGCCCGCTTGAAAGGGCATTTAGAAACTCTGGCCGATCTTCTTCTCGCCCGCTTGAAAAGGGATTTCCTAATCATTGTGGACATCTGAAAAGAATCTCTCCTCCACTTAATGTTGGGGAAATGTTACCATTTGTATCCGTCTCTCCCGCTTGAGTAGTTACTTCATGACCAGAGTCTGCCCTTACCTTCTCGCCCGCTTGAAAGGGCATTTAGAAACTCTGGCCCATCTTCTTCTCGCCTGCTTGAAAAGGGCATTTCCTAATCATTATCGACATCTGAAAATGAACAATTTCTCCCCCACCTGATGTAGGGGAAAGGATTACCCATGGTATCCGTCTCTCTTGCTTGACAAGGGACTTCCTGACCAGTGTCTGCCCTTATCTTCTCGCCCGCTTGAAAGGGCATTTTGAAACTCTGGTCCATCTTCTTCTGGCCCGCTTGAGAAGAGCATTTCCTAATCATTGGACATCTGAAAAAAACAATTTCTCCCCCATTTGATGTAGGGGAACAGTTAACGTTGGTATCCGTCTCTGCTGCCTGAAAGGGACTTCCTAACCAGAGTCTGCCCTTATCTTCTCGCCCGCTTGAAAGGGCATTTTGAAACTCTGGCCCATCTTCTCCTCTCTTGCTTGAGAAGGACATTTCCTAATCATTATAGACATCTGAAAATGAACAATTTCTCCCCCACCTGATGTTTAGGAAAGGTTTCCCATGGTATCCGTCTCTCTTGCTTGACAAGGGACTTCCTGACCAGAGTCTGCCCTTATCTTCTCGCCCGCTTGAAAGGGCATTTAGAAACTCTGGCCCTTCATATTCTCGCCCGCTTGAAAAGGGGATTTCCTAATCATTGTGGACATCTGAAAAGAATCTCTCCTCCACTTAATGTTGGGGAAATGTTACCATTTGTATCCGTCTCTCCCGCTTGAGTAGTTACTTCATGACCAGAGTCTGCCCTTACCTTCTCGCCCGCTTGAAAGGGCATAGAGAAACTCTGGCCCATCTTCTTCTCGCCTGCTTGAAAAGGTCATTTCTAATCATTATGGACATCTGAAAATGAACAATTTCTCCCCCACCTGATGTAGTGGAAAGGATTACCCATGGTATCCGTTTCTCATGCTTGACAAGGGACTTCCTGACCAGAGTCTGCCCTTATCTTCTCGCCCGCTTGAAAGGGCATTTAGAAACTCTGGCCCATCTTCTTCTCGCCTGCTTGAAAAGGGCATTTCCTAATCATTATCGACATCTGAAAATGAACAATTTCTCCCCCACCTGATGTAGGGGAAAGGATTACCCATGGTATCCGTTTCTCATGCTTGACAAGGGACTTCCTGACCAGAGTCTGCCCTTATCTTCTCGCCCGCTTGAAAGGGCATTTTGAAACTATGGTCCATCTTCTTCTGGCCCGCTTGAGAAGAGCATTTCCTAATCATTGGACATCTGAAAAAGAACAATTTCTCCCCCATTTGATGTAGGGGAACAGTTAACGTTGGTATCCGTCTCTGCTGCCTGAAAGGGACTTCCTAACCAGAGTCTGCCCTTATCTTCTCGCCCGCTTGAAAGGGCATTTTGAAACTCTGGCCCATCTTCTCCTCTCTTGCTTGAGAAGGACATTTCCTAATCATTATAGACATCTGAAAATAAACAATTTCTCCCCCACCTGATGTTTAGGAAAGGTTTCCCATGGTATCCGTCTCTCTTGCTTGACAAGGGACTTCCTAACCAGAGTCTGCCCTTATCTTCTCGCCCGCTTGAAAGGGTATTTAGAAACTCTGGCCCTTCATATTCTCGCCCGCTTGAAAAGGGGATTTCCTAATCATTGTGGATATCTGAAAAGAATCTCTCCTCCACTTAATGTAGGGGAAAGGTTACCATTTGTATCCGTCACTCCTGCTTGAGAAGGTACTTCATGACCAGAGTCTGCCCTTACATTCTATCCCGCTTGAAAGGGCATAGAGAAACTCTGGCCCATCTTCTTCTCGCCTGCTTGAAAAGGGCTTTTCCTATTCTCTGTGGACATCTGAAAATGAACAATTTCTCCCCACCTGAGGTAGGAAGAAAGTTACGGTAGGTATCCGTCTCTCCTGCTTGACAAGGGAGTTCGTGAGCAGAGGCTGCCTTTGTCTTCTCGCCCGCTTCAAAGGGGATGTAGAAACTCTGGCCCATCTTCTCGCTCGTTTGAAAAGGGCATTTCATTCTCAATTGTGGACGTCTGAAAGTAACAAATTCTCCCCCAATTGATGTAGGGGAAAGGTTACCGCTAGTATCGGTCTCTCCTGCCTGACAATGGACTTCCTGACCAGAGTCTGCCCATATCTTCTCGCCCGCTTGAAAGGGCATTTAGAAACTCTGGCGCATCTCGCCCGCTTGAGAAGGGCATTTCCTAATCATTGTGGACATCTGAAAAAGAAGAATTTCTCCCCAACCTGCTGTAGGGAAAAGGTTACCCATGGTGTCCGTCTCTCTTGCTTGACTAGGGACTTCCTGACCAGAGTCTGCTCTTATCTTCTCGCCCGCTTGAAAGGGCATTTTGAAACTCTGGCCCATCTTCTTCTGGCCCGCTTGAGAAGAGCATTTCCTAATCATTGGACATCTGAAAAAGAACAATTTCTCCCCCACTTGATGTAGGGGAACAGTTAACGTTGGTATCCGTCCCTGCTGCCTGAAAGGGACTTCCTAACCAGAGTCTGCCCTTATCTTCTCGCCCGCTTGAAAGGGCATTTTGAAACTCTGGCCCATCTTCTTCTCGCCCGCTTGAAAAGTGGATTTCCTAATCATTGTGGTTATCTGAAAAGAATCTCTCCTCCACTTAATGTAGGGGAAAGGTTACCATTTGTATCCGTCTCTCCTGCTTGAAAAGGTACTTCATGACCAGAGCCTGCCCTTACCTTCTATCCCGCTTGAAAGGGCATAGAGAAACTCTGGCCCATCTTCTTCTCGCCTGCTTGAAAAGGGCATTTCCTAATCATTATGGGCATCTGAAAATGGACAATCTCTCCCCCCACCTGATGTAGAGGAAAGGATTACCCATGGTATCCGTCTCTCTTGCTTGACAAGGGGCTTCCTGACCAGAGTCTGCCCTTATCTTCTCGCCCGCTTGAAAGGGTGTTTTGAAATTCTGGCCCACCTTCTTCTGGCCCGCTTGAGAACAGCATTTCCTAATTATTGGACATCTGTAAAAGAACAATTTCTCCCCCACTTGATGTAGGGGAACAGTAAACGTTGGTATCCGTCTCTGCTGCCTGAAAGGGACTTCCTAACCAGAGTCTGCCCTTATCTTCTTGCCCGCTTGAAAGGGCATTTAGAAACTCTGGCCCATCTTCTTCTCGCCCGCTTGAAAAGGGCATTTCCTATTCTCTGTGGACATCTGAAAATGAAGAATTTCTCCCCCACCTGACGTAGGGAGAAGGTTACCGTTAGTATCCGTCTCTCCTGCTTGACAAGGGAGTTCGTGAACAGAGACTGTCTTTATCTTCTCGCCCGCATCAAAAGGGACGTATAAACTCTGGCCCATCTTCTCGCTCGCTTGAAAAGGGCATTCCCTGGTCGTTGTGGACGTCTGAAGGTAACAATTTCTCCCCCAGTTGATGTAGGGGAAAGGTTACCGCTGGTATCCGTCTCTCCTGCCTAACAATGGACTTCCTGACCAGAGTCTGCCCTTATCTTTTCGCCCGCTTGAAAGAGCATTTAGAAATTCTGGCTCTTCTTCTCGCCCGCTTGAGAAAGGCATTTCCTAATCATTGTGGACATCTGAAAGTGAACAATTTCTACCCCACCCAATGTAGGGGAAACTTTACCGTAGGTATCCGTCTCCTGCATGACAAGGGACATCTTGACCGGAGGCTGCCCTTATCTTCTCGCCCGTTTGAAAGGGTATTTAGAAACTCTTGGTGCATCTTCTTCTCGCCCGCTTGAAAAGTGGATTTCCTAATCCATGTGGACATCTGAAAAGAATCTCTCCTCCACTTAATGTAGGGGAAAGGTTACCATTTGTATCCGTCTCTCCTGCTTGAGAAGGTACTTCATGACCAGAGTCTGCCCTTACCTTCTCGCCCGCTTGAAAGGGCATAGAGAAACTCTGGCCCATCTTCTTCTCGCCTGCTTGAAAAGGGCATTTCCTAATCATTATCGACATCTGAAAATGAACAATTTCTCCCCCACCTGATGTAGGGGAAAGGTTACCCATGGAATCCGTCTCTCTTGCTTGACAAGGGACTTCCTGACCAGAGTCTGCCCTGATCTTCTCGCCCGCTTGAAAGGGCATTTTGAAACTCTGGCCCATCTTCTTCTCGCCTGCTTGAAAAGGACATTTCCTAATCATTGTGGACATCTGAAAAAGAACGATTTCTCCAGCACCTGATGTAGGGGAAAGGTTTCCCGTGGTATCCGTCTCTCTTGCTTGACAAGGGACTTCCTAACCAGAGTGTGCTCTTATGTTCTCGCCCGCTTGAAAGGGCATTGAGAAACTCTGGCCCATGTTCTTCTCGCCCACTTAGAAAGCGCATTTCCTATTCATTGGACATCGGAAAAAGAATAATTTCTCCCCCACTTGATGTAGGGGAACAGTTAACGTTGGTGTCCGTCTCTGCTGCTTGACAAGGACTTCCTAACTAAAGTCTGCCCTTATCTTCTCGCCCGCTTGAAAGGGCATTTAGAAACTCTGGCCCATCTTCTTCTCGCCCGCTTGAAAGGGGCATTTCCTATTCTCTGATGACATGTGAAAATGTACAATTTCTCCCCCACCTGACGTAACGGAAAAGTAAACAATTTCTCCCGCACCCGATGTAAGTGAAAATTTATCGTAGGTATCCGTCTCCTGCATGAAAAGGGACGTCTTAACCGGAGTCTGCTCTTATCTTCTCGCCCGCTTGAAAGGGCATTTTGAAATTCTTGGTCCATCTTCTTCTCGCCTGCTTGAAAAGGGAATCTCCTACTCATTGTGGACATCTGAAATGAATCTCTCCCCCTCTTAATTTAGGGGAAAGGTTACCGTTTGTATCCGTCTGTCCTGCTCGACAAGGGATTACTGACCAGAGTCTGCCCTCATCTTCTCGCCCGCTTGACAAGGTAATTAGAAACTCTGGCCCATCTTCTCGCCCGCTTGAAAAGGGCATTTCCTAATATTTGTGGACATCTGAAAAAGAACAATTTCTCCTGGATAATACATAGTAAAATTAGTTATTTTAACAGAAGATCAGAGAAATAAGGAAAATTTCCTTGCTTCATTCCTTCTAGCGCTTTTATATCATCTTAATAAATGCTCTTCGGATGATGCGAATGCACGCTAGAATGAATAAAGCATGGATATTTTGGTGATCTTCTGTTGCATATATATTCACTGGCTTGATAAATGCGATCCTTCTATCATCTGTGTAAGAAATTCCGTCGTATTCGAGAACAAAACCTTTGTTGCGTACTGTTTTATTTTTTGTCATATTCTAAATAGGTGCATTTCCTTTTGAAAGACACTTGAACTTACGTAGTGTTGGTTGATCCTGAAATTTGTACTGTCATCGTGCTCGCTTGAGCTAGGACTGACGAGTCTTAACTCTAAGAAAAGAACAAAAATGCAGTTGAAAAGGATAAAAGGTAATGTCACCCACCCCGAAAAGTCGAAGAATATATCGAGGAAAGTAGTTGATGCACAGGCCTACAATCTACATTTAAAAATGTACACCGTATTTTACAGCAGTAAAGAAATTCATCTAGGCCTTTGTGTGTGTGCGTGTGATTTAGATTTTTAACGTAGCTTTAACAATTTTTCAGTCATATCACTACGATGTCTGCATTGTGACAGTTTATAGTGATGTCTAGCACTGGGGCATCATGCCGCAGACATGTAGCATGATGTCCCACCCAGTCACATTATCCTGACACCAGGCCGACCAGTCCTAACACTAACCTCTTAATGCTGAACATCAAGCGAGGCAGCTGTTAGTACCATTTTTTAAAGTCTTTGGTATGACTCGGCCAGGGTTCGAACCCGCGACCTCCCGCATCCGAGGCGGACGCTCTAACCACTAGGCCACCGGAGCGGTCCATCTAGGCCTTTAGTTATGCACGAACTATTATTTAGTGCGAGTTGTATATGCACGTTATTTCCATCGTTTTATTCAATTTTGTTCTTGAACTTTTGTTTTCTAACCTTCGCATTTAAATTAGGAAACAAAATCTTTGCGCTTACCTTATCAGTGTGTAGCCGTTCTGAAACAGCTCGTCCTAGAGATAGCGATGACGGAAATAGCTTATGATCGGCATGGAGATCAATGACGTAGCATTATGACGTTAACAATTCATAGGAGTTATCAACAGCTGCCTCGCTTGGCGCTCAGCATTAAGAGGTTAGTGTTAGGACTGGTCGGCCTGGTGTCAGGATAATGTGACTGGGTGGGACATCATGCTACATGTCTGCGGCATGATGCCCCAGTGCTAGACATCACTATAAACTGCCACACTGCAGACATCGTAGTGATATGACTGAAAAATTGTTAAAGCTACGTTAAAAATCATAATCACATCACATCACATCATAGGAGTTATCTTCGCATTGATTGCGTTGGTGAGAGTTATTGAACCTACCTTGATAACGAAGGGCTGTTTTTTTCAAGCGGAAACTGTTAATCCGATGAAATATCTGCCAATAATAAAACAGACGTTTTAACGCAGACGGTTAAAAAGACATAAAGGAGAAGAGTAACAAAATTATTCTGCACGAAAAACTCTGGATATAGTGTGTGAAACAGAAACGTTGAACATTTGCAAAGTATGTACACTTGAGAGCCTAACTTTCGATAATTCTATTCAATAAAATTTTATTGAATATCAGTTCCAATAGTGTATTGTCGTTTTCTATCATTCAGAGAGAACTCGTTTGCTAAGATTGTAATTTTCTTAAGATATATTTCAACTGAACACTGCCATCATCACTCCCGCCTAGGATTGCTACTGTTTTAGGTGTTTAATATTCGTCACTTAATTTCATTCGTGAAAGAATACTGAGATTGTATCTTTTTGACTCGAATGACTCGATCACATATCGCACTTCATGTGGATAAGAAGAAACATAACTATAAAATATGGGTGCAATGGAACGGTTTCACTTCCCACTTATGCAAGGTAATTTTTTTTAGGGGTTTTTTGTTTAATTGTTTTGGTGGGTCACACATGTTTCTTTTTATTCCCAAAAGAAATGTACAAATGTATAACGTTCTTAACACCGACAATCTCTCCTCACCACTAGAAGACGCGTAACGGTATATATACTTGTGCCCTCAGTGACACTTGCCAACATGCGCTCTTTGAGTAACCATTTGATGTCGTAAAAATACTGTTGCTATTTTCGAAATCTCATTAATCAAATAGGTATTTTTTAAAAATTATTTTGCACAGTAGCTGGACCTTTTAATTTAGACTGTATTGTGAAAAGAGAAAACTTTCTCATGGTATTCGTAATTTTCTACTGTCGCAGAAAAAAGAATTACAAAAAGGAAGGACAGAACAAAGAATTACATAAATAAAGGAAGGGGGATGAGAAAAAAGAAAAGAGAGAAGACAAAGAGACATAGGTGAAAACCAATGGGGTGGGGGTGGGGGTGGGGTGGGGAAGAACATAAGGACAGAGACACAGATGGAAAATTGACATTATTCCAAACATAACTGCACTGCTTGAGAAACGCTTTCTTTCCGACATCAGTACATAATAACAAAATAATAATGTCTGTTAAACAGAAGCGTCAATCTTTGAATTAATTTTAAAGAATTATATTTCTTTTCTTACGTTTTTGAAATGTAAATACATTTAGACAAACGTTTTACATATTATTAAACACCTGCTTTGAAACCCCCTCAAATTACAAAATACATTTAAAATGCTTAATTTTGATTTATGTAAAATATATGTATCTTCACGCCCACGTGACAGGGACTTTTATATGCTATGGTCAATGGAAAAAGAAAATAAAGGAGACCTGGAAGATAAAATGAAAAACGGGATGGAACCAGGATAAAGAAGACGGTGTTTGGATAATGCATAATTTCCCCATCAAAACTGATGTGGAGTATCTAACTTGAAACCAAGAATTTTTTTCCCAAACATTCTTAAAGGTCTAACTTCTAAAGAGAGAAAAAAATTAAATCCCTACAAGTAATGTTTCAGGATTGTCAGGGCTGTGTCTCCATTTGGTAATTTACAATATGTTTCCGAAAATGTAAACTGCCTCTCCTTAACATCCAATAATGCGTGTCTCACAAAAGGAGCCAACAATAACGAATCCTACGCCAATAATCTTATTACATTAGACGATATGGATATTATTATCGCGGTTTCCTCTGCAATATTCAAGAACTGGATTTTTGTGGTCGTGGAGCCAAAAATCTGCGATTCGTGTACACAGATACATTATGGCACCGGATATTACCCAGTGTCTAACTACCATTAAAGCGAGTTTTACGATGGAAGCCAATAATAACAAACCTTGTAACAAGAAGCTTGTTGAGTTCCGAACTCAAAACATGTTACATTATAATTAAAATCTGAGCTCTTTTAGAAATGATATATGTGCTTGGTTTCACTCTTTCATTGGAGTCGACCCAACACGACGCTCCAAAAGTGCCCAACAGCTTGTTTTGTCTTGATTATTAAATGTATAATGCCTGATATCTAAGAGTGCAATCAACATTGTATTTTGTAGCATCCATTCCTGCATTGACACATGGAAGGTTATTAGACTCAAACTCTCTACATGGAATCTATTTCCATCTTTTATTCACAGGTGTTCTTGAAAGACAATTTTCCTAACCTTTAACTTTAAATTATAATAAAAGCATTGTGCTTACCTTATCAAGCTTTAACCATTGTCAAGCAGATTATTGGACTCGTAGCAACGAAGGGAATAGTGAAATGTCGAAGATGGAGATAAATCACGTGGCATTGTGCCGTTAACAAGTGAAGGGGAGGTAACTACGTTCATTAGTTACAATGAGTTATCGAACCTGCAATTATGAAAGAGTTGTTTCTCCAAGCAAAAGCTCATAATCTCTATAAATGAATAAGCCAAATCACTGCCAAAAAATAAATATGCACATTTTAACTCAGTGTGTAAAATAAACGTTGAGAAAATGATGAATAAAAAAATATCAGCATGATTACTACACTAGACATACTTGTCATGGCGCGTGAAACAGAAATGTTGGAAAATTGCAAAATGACACTTGATGTAATAAAAAGACGGCTACAACAAAACGGTTTCAATTTTCACTATTCTTCTGCAAGGTAAAAGTCATAAGAAATCGAAAAATATCAGTATCACCTCAACATATGCAAATGGAATTTGTAATATGCAAGAGCTATTAAATATTACTTATAATCTACAATGAACTGAGCAACAGAAAAGTATTTGCGTTCTATCCGAAAAAGAATGGCACGAGCGATTGAACTTTACTGTCATCATTTCTGATCTTCAAAAAAAGTATTTTAAACAAACAAACCCTTTTTGTCAGGAAGATAAACACACGAGCGATCGCCCAATACTGTAATCATATATGTTATTCCCGAGCGATCGCAAATTATCAAAATTACTTTCATCCAAGAAAAAGAGGTACTCCTCATATGCAAGACGGATTTAAGAGTGTTCAAATAAACAGCATGAAAGGATTTTCTTCAAACAAAATACAGACAAGGGAGAAAAGTTGAACAAACCAAAACGAGAGAAAAAAAAAAAAAAAAGAATAGTCTGCCAGAGAATATTTACGTTTGGAATATGCGATCTGTATTCAAAGTATTTTAAACAGGAATTGTGCGCTGCATCGAAATCATACATGAAGGAAGAAAGAGGGAACAGGAAGAAATAAATAATATTAAAATGTTTTGGCACGTGTCCTCTGACAAAAGCGTTTGAGAATGGAATTTTCAGCTGCAACTTAATCTAGCAAACCACTCTTTTCATTGACAAATCTTCACCTTTCTTTCCTCCCGCACAAGCAGGGCATGTTGAAATGGAGAAGGATCGGAACAAAAACCACACTTCAATAGCTTCAAGCGTTCACACTGTCAGAAATCCGCATAGATAAGGTTTATTATTGTCCTAGGATGCTCTGTATAATGTATTACTATATTACCAATGGACAAATCTCCCATAGCGTTGTTGTGAATTGTAGAAGAATTCATGATCTTGGTCACTGCTTGAAACTGAAGTATCTTCCTAATGGTGTCATTTGTTTTATCCTTCTTTCGTTCTAAAATAAGACCCGTTTTGCTGATAATTGCTGAAGCATCCTCCGAATCGTATGCAATGCACACACTAAAATGCACAAAGATCATACATTTTTTCCGATCACATCTTATTCGCAAAGCATGTACA